>PVJO010005045.1:0-102732 GCA_004026905.1 Hystrix cristata | reverse complement strand
TGTGTCGAGTCATTGCAGAAAACCTTGCTCCTTTGTATCAGACTGCGCATGGCCAATAACACTTGTTCTGAACAATGAGGACCAGGACGGCAGAACTGGTTTCACCCACAGCTCCTGAGTGAACTGAGCGTTTTATGCCTGAGACTCTCAGGAAGACGCTGCTCCCTGGAGATGAGTGCTCATTTGCAAAGTCTTGAGGATGGAGACCCGTTCTCATTCCCAGAAGCAGACCCCAGAGCTGAGCCTGGCCCACTCCAGCTTGGATCCTCCAAGACCTGGAGGATCTTATCTGAAACTCTGCGGCATCCAGTGCTCACCTAGGGGCGGACAGCAGCCTGGGGAGCAGCCCCAAGGAGCCCTTATCACTCTGCAGTCAGCTTTTACCTTCTCTAGGGAGCAAAACATCACAGCCCCTCCCGGGTCAAAGTTCTGTCCTGCGCATCCAGAGTGAACGCTAACGAATAGCCACCCTGCCCCGCGCCCCATTCATCAGTCCCGGAGACCACATGGAAGCTTAACCTGGTGCCCTGGGGGAGCGGCACGCAAGTAGGGTTCTGACAGCCCCCGGCAGGCCAAATGCATCACGCCACCAGGGGGAGCCATGGAGCTGTGCGACAGCAACCTTGACTTTGGTATCCACCTTCCTGGGACAAGGGCAAGAATCTGCTAGAGAAGGTAAGAGGCAGAAGCCCTCAATCGACTTCCAGGAGAGAAGGGTGTGGAACAGGACAGCAATAATAACATTAACAGTAGCAGTAACAGTACTAATAAAAACACTGATAAGCATCTCTTCGTCCAGTAGTTATCTTTCCTCCTCAGGGAGATGGTAAATCTTCAGACAGGTTGGTCTCCGGTGGCGGGGTCAGAGTCAGGCGTCAGGAGGCTTTGGTGGTCAGAGAGGTGGCTGGGGAGGTGTTGCGGTCCCTGTGTACCGGGTGGCAGCAGAGGGCGCCTTCCCGGGACTCTGCTGCAGAAGGAAAAGCGCTTGATTGCTGCGTGCCCCAGCGACCTCGCCTGCAAAGTGGACATCACAGATCCTACCTTCATGAATTTTTTTTTTTTTACAGAAAAAAAGCTTTATTTGGAAAATTAGAGGGAAGATAGGGAAGCACTCCAGCTGAGGTCGCTGGAGGGGTGCATTGTGGTACAGGGGTTCAGACTGGCAAAGGTGTGAGGCCAGCTTTCAAGGATCAGCCCGCCGATCATTACCTCGGTCCTCGTCTCACAGCTCTGGAATTCTCCTGGCTGAGGGACGGTTCCACTCCCAGGAAGGACCTGCCTCTGTCTGTGGTGGTCATGTGTGCAGCTCCACCTTTCCTGGGATCCAGGTGGTCACAGGTTTAGGGCAGTAACAGGAGACTTCCGGGTGTAGCTGAATGTCCCTGCAAACCTCAGATCCTGTGACTTTGGAGATGAACAACCCTGTCCAGCCAGCTCCCAGGCAGACCCCCCCACAATGATCAACACACCCCTACTCAGAACTGAGGAGGAATTTGACCCGAGATTTACAGGCACGAAGGACAGAAAATGAGGGTGAGCCTTTGTTCTGCTTTTAGGTACCTATCGGGCATTCGTACACCCAAGTGAAGAGCCATGGTTTAGAGCAAAAGTGGCTGAGCGCCTCTGAAGAAAACACAAATCATGCTTTTAATGAGTAGCAGGTAGAGGGCCAGGATTCTACCAGTCCCCACACCTGTGGCAAGCCTGACTATGCTGCGACTCCATCATTTTCTCCGAGGGACTTTATCTTCCTTAATCTCAAGGAGGAAGAGACAGTGAACACCACACACACTCTTGTCTTTTATGTTTTTAACCATTTAACTCTTGGTTATACTTTCCTGTTGGGTTTTAAGACTAAGTAAGTAATCAAAATTAACCTCTCTTTTCCTGTCAAAGTGAGGCAGGTGCCTTTATAGACTTGAGAACTAACACCAGGCAGAATGAAATGAACAACCAGAGCAACAACAACCAACAACAACAGCAACAAAGCCCAGGAGAGAGAGAGAGAGAGAGAGGCCCTTCCACCATCTGGACTCTGGGATGCAGCCACATGGAAAGCCAGGTCTATCCCTCAGATTTCCCAGGCAACTGAAGTCAATGCCTTGTTAAAAAATTCAAAAAGCATGGTGTAATGTTGGCTAGGAGATGGCTACGATTTTTCGTGGTGGTGGTTTCTGGACATGGCTTGATATACATATTGTGGGAGAGGAGGTAACAGCAGCTACAAAATTCTGGGGGAACAAGTTTGTGGGAACAGCACATGACCAAGGGCTGCTGCAGGCCATGGAAAGCCTGTTCTGATGGGTGATGGGGCTATGGCCACACACAAACTCGTTCCCACGTTCCTATATGCGCAATGATGTAGATTCTAAAAATTCTAACGGGCTCTCTGCCCAGTGAGAAAGGGTGTCTTGTATGTATACTCATGTGCCCACCCTTTCTTCCTTCCCTCCTTCCTTCCTTTCCCCTCCTTCTCCTCCCCTCCTCCCTCTGTTGGTTATACTTGTGATCGAAGCCAGAGCCTTCATGCTGAGTTATATCCCCAGCCCTTTCATATTTCTTTAATTTCAGGATCATGTCTTACTAAGTCACTAAATTGCCAAGGCTAGGTTCGAACTTTCCATCCTCCATCCTCAGCCTCCCAGAGTTCTCAGTTTCTCTTTCTTATTTGTTGGAAGTTATTTTTCCGGGCACCTCACCGCCTCAGTGATTACTAAGAAGAAATTCCTTGCGCTTGGCAAAGCTCGACTGATTCATGCTGTGTGCCTGAAAGTCTCTGTGACTCGACACGATTCCTTGTCCACTTTCTCCTTTGAGCTTAAGCCTTCTTTGGAGTCGGCAGAATAATTTTAAAATAAGCAAGGAAGAAAAGAGAAAAATCTTTATTTTATTTTGTGTACTCTACCAAAATAAATCACGCTTAGGTTTTTGCCAGCTGCAGTCAAGACTTTCACATTTCAAATGTAGCGCCAACTCCTATCTCTTGCATAAACTATTTCAGAAAAAATCATATTCATTGTTTGTAGCAACTCTGCTGCTTCTCTGAACAGAACTGAAATAAGATGCTTTGCGTGTTTTGCTTGTGCATAAAAACAATTACATATCTTTATTTCTTAAAGAGTTTAGGATTATGGAATTGTTTTCCATCCCTTGCACATTACCACTAGTGTGTGTGCCTGTACTTTTCATTTTTAAAAATGGGCTAATTTTCTCTGAACATGAATCTCCAACAATTCTGGAAAGTGTCATATCTTTTCTAGAATCCCAATAACCCCAGAATCCCAAAGAACACCCGATTTTGAGGCTTTAACATTCCCTAATCTTCCACCAGCCCTCAGTCAGTTTACCTTTATGCACGACCTCCACTAAACACTCATAGAACACAGAATTCAGAAGGCTGGAAGGTTAAAGTTAAATCGATTTACTTTTGTAATTGTCCCCAAGATAAAATCCATACAAATAATTCTGGAGTCTAGAGAAAATGCAAAATGTTTTCAGAATGGAATGCCAATAATTTTTCACGATTAGGCATCATTATTAAATATAAGTTGGAGCTATAATCAGATTTAATGTGCAAGGGGCACACACGTATGATGAAAATAAAAGCTGCCTCTATGCAGCACAGAGCGAGTATTCATCCTTCTTACCGATAATAAACAGAATGTGGCTCCAGGACCACCAGATGGCAGTCACAACGCTTCTCTGTGTCATCCTTCAGCGACTCTGACGAGCGCTGGCGGAGCTGGAAGGGACGTGGCCTGCTCTTCCCCTGTTCCAGGTCGTGTCACGAAATTCTGGAGTTGCTGAGGGCCACCTCACTGGCCAAGGAGATGTGAAGTCAGGCTATTCCCAGCCCCTGAGCCCTGTTTTGTTCAGCGAATGAATGAATGCAACTTGACTTCCCTCGCTCACCTGATCTCTCTTCATGTTCTGCTGGCTTTGGCTTCAGCTTGGGCCACCTGGGAACTGACGCACAGCAGGGGTGATGCGCTCGGGTGTCGGAGGTAGTGACTCACCTGCACAGACAGGTACGCTCCGTCTTGGGTAGGGACAAGCGGGTGCCAAAGTGCAGGAGGCAGAGAGGCAGCCAGGAGATGAGACAGCAGGGTTGTCTTCTCAGTTTCTCCCTCTAAAATGAGAGGACGTGGGCACAGAGGACCTCCTAAGACCTCCTGGTGCCAGCAGGCAGTGGCCAGAGAGGCCCTTCCTGAGGGCCTGCACCCTGATCTCCTCACCTCTCACCTCCCTCTTGGGGCTTCCCCTTGTCCTACGGCTCTCAACTCCTTGAAAGAGGGAAGGTATCTCAGAGTTGTGCTGCACATTGTCAGGGGTGAACGGGGAGCTGGGATGTCCAGTCTCTCACCCCCAGCTCCCAGACTGAGCATCCAGATTTCGAGCTCAAAATAAATACATCCTTGAAGCTTAGGGAACCTGCGTGGGCGCACCCTGCGCCTCTCCTACCCATGCCTGGCTGGAGCAAAGCCATGGCTGCGTATGGCTCCCGGTTCCACAGCAGGAGCAAACCTGGTGAGGATACTTCCGCCAGCCACCCAGACCACGCGGTGTGGGTGGAGACTCCAGGATGATCACACCGGAACACAGCTGTCCTTGGAGCATCGTTGGCTCCAGGGTGGATGGTAGAGACAGGAACTTTCCTTTCAAGCTGAAAGAGGAAATGAGCACCATAATCTCTTATGTGGCTTGCTTTCCTTCCATGCGACAGGGCACAAGGGTGGAGTGTGCAGACCCCATGGGACCGGAATGCTATGGAGTGAGTTGGGTCTCCCTAAAACTCGTAGGTTGAAGCCTTAACCCCCAATCCGGTTGTATTTGGAAACAGCTTTTAGTAGGTGACTAAGATTAAATAAAGTCAGAAAGTGGGGTCCTGACTTGATGAGTTTCCAATTATTCAGTAACTATTTGGCTCCAAATGAAAATCTCTCTCTGTCTCTGTCTCTCACGCTCTTCCTGCTTTCACCGAGGAAAGGCTGTGTGAGGACACAGGGGAAGGCAGCTGTCTGCAAGCTAGAAGAGAGCTCAGGAAATAACTCAGTGGTGCCTCCATCTTTCTGTTCTCCGGAGCTGTGAGGGAATACGTGTCTGATATTGAAGACACCCAGGTCAGAGTAAGCTGCAGAAACAGGCCACAGTGAGACGGCGAGAAGACAGAGAATCAGGTCCTCCCTCTGCGGTGCGGCGTGATGTGGGGGAGCCCACCCCACTTCCTCCTGGACGCAGGCCCCCTCACCTCCTCCGAGAGCCTGGCGTCCTCACCTCCTGTGCTCCTCATCAGCGTGGACTGTGTTCACAGGCTTTATGATTGTTCAGGCCTGATGAGGTCAACGGACCAGCGACAGTGGCCATTGAAAAGACAGTTCATTACGCACAGTTCCCGGGGCGGGGGGCACAGGAGACCACACAGGCCTGGGGGCGGCAAGCGAAGGGAGAGGCAGGAGGTTTTGTGATGTTTCCACAGCACAGGTGCTAGTGTATTTGGCTGGTTTAAATAGCTTCTGTGTGTTCTGGGGCACAGGGGCTGCGCCCAGCTGTCTGCCGGCCTCGGGCTGATTAGGTGGTGGTGTACGGCTCCCTGGAGTGTGACAGCCAGACTGGCCTGAAGGGCTGGAGATGAGCTGGGGCTTGCTGGTTAGCACTGAAAGGCAAACTCTCACGCGCCGTCTGTAGATATTGGCCAGCCCTGGGAGGGGCAGTCAGCAAGACCCAGATCCAGAGCATCAGCAGTACGTACACAGACCGGGGACCCCCCGAGGCCCAGCCTCATCTGTCACGTGAGCTCCCTCTGCAGCTGGAGCCTGCAGAGGAAGCCGTCCAGCTCCATGTGCTGTGAGCACTGGTGGGGCGCCGGTCCCAGAGGGCGGTGCAGGGGGAGGGGCCAGGACCTGCGACACCAAGCTTCTGGGCCCGGAGTCCCAGCTAGAGAGAAGGGACAGAAGTCAGCAGACCCCACCCTGCCCTGCACCCTGGAAGGGGCCCCAGATGCTCTGCAGAACATGATCCTCAGCGTTTTCCCAGGAAACTGCCCAGGCAAGAAACAGCGTCTCCTTCCAGACTGTGTTGGGATATAGTCAGGGGCCAGCTCAGCAAGCGTCCAGCAGAACTGGTGACCCCTCTCATTCATTTCTCCAACACACTTCACTAAGAGCCTATGATGTTCCCAGAGTGCTCTAGATACCCAACTACCTCTGTGTCCAAAGTGTACAGAACAACTATCTTCAGGATTTATACTGTTATAGTAGAGATGACAGTTAACGATGGATCCGTTAAAGACAAGGACTGACATTTCTTAAGGCATTTAGTCTGTGGCTGCACCACTCTGAATGTGTCCGGTCTCATCTGTCTTAAGGAATTTAACTGACCAGGAGCCACGGAGAGGAATGAACCACTTTTCTTAGTCTCACAAAACCCTCTTTCTGTCCACCTTACCAGTATTTCTACTTGGGTGTCCGTTTGTCTATTCGCATCTTCATTATTCACTTCCATGCCAGGCCCTCTCCAGACATGGTCTCAATCAGTCTGTGCCGGATTCCAGCTCTGAGAACAAGGATAAGAAGCCGTTTTCCTCATGGTTTTGTGAGTGGTAAAGCAACTACACTGTGAAAGTCCCTGCTGGCCCTGGTGTGGAGAGTGTGAGCTCAGTACTTCCCGGATCCCCTTTGGGAGCAGATCTGGCCTCCTGGCCATTTCCTGAGGTTGCGTGAGGAGTGCCGGGACACCGCACAGTCTGTGCCCCTCTCCTGCTCAGTCCTCTCCTGTGGCTCCCCGCCTGGCCTCCGGAGCCCCACCAGCCTCTCAAGACTCCATCCCGGTCACCTCATGTTTGTGCCCACCCCACTCCATCGCATCTGCCTCCCGGCATCCCGTCTCCCAGGCTCATCCCGTCTGACTCGCTTGCTTGCTCTGGGACTGACCTTGCCTCTCTCCTGCCAGAAAGCCAGTCGTGGTTTTCAGATCTTATATATTGCCAGCAAATCGCCTTGCAACTCGAGGCCCTTTCTGACCTCACCTCTGTCCTCTGGTTTGCTTGTGTCTTAGTTACTTTTTCTCGTTGCTGAGACAAAATGCCTGACACCCAGAGGCAAAGGAGGAAAGGTTTATTTAGCTCACAGTTCATAGAGGTTTCAGTTCATAGTCGGCTGGCTCCAAGGGTGGCATTGCAGAGGAGAAACAGTTCATGGCAGGCGGGAGGCAGCAAAATAGGAAGGCAGCAAGCAGCAAGCAGCCCTCTTTCTGTCCCTTATATTCTATCAAGGCCACTCACCCTTAATGTGGGTAGCACACACACCCAAGTTAAAGCATCCTTAATTCCAGCATCATATCCTTGATCCCAGCAGCACACACCCTAGATCCAGCCACCTTGGAAAAGCCCCGCTTGTGACTGCATGAGGCTTTGGGCAGACACCTAGATACAAGCCATAATGGCTTGCATCTGCTGATACATTGTCCCTTCAAGCCATCCTGAACCTTTAGTTCCCTTAATCCATTTGAGATGACAAACCAGCACCCTCTGAGACTCCAGTGGATTCTTCAGGGTCATCTAGACAAACAGAACAAATGCGATATAAAGAGGTATGTAGAAGGAGATTTATTACAAGGGACTCATTCCCACAAGTAGGAACTAAGAAGGTCCCACAAACTGCTATCTACAAGCTGGAGGCCAAAGAGAGCCAAGCTGGTGTAAGCTCCAACCAAACCTGAAGGCCTGAGAGCCAGCAAGATCGATGGTGGAAGTCTCTACTGGAGTCTGGAGGCTCTGGGACTAAAACATGTGATGGATCAGCAGGAGAACATGAGTGTGCCATATCACTCACTGATGGAAAATTTGTTTTTCTCACACCTTTTTGTTCTACTAAGGCCTTTGACGGATTGGGTGAGTCCCACTTTTCTTGACTGAGTCTACAATTCAACCGCTGGCCTCTCCTGGATATCCCCACATACACACCCAGCAGTGATGCTTTATCACCATCCGGGGAACCTTAGCCCAGGCGTGTGGACATAGATTTACCCATCACGCCCAGGCTACCGCACCTCCCAAAGGCCAGCCCTTTCCTGACTATCAGTGCCTAGCTCAAGAGTGACATTTGCACCCTGGGGATGGAGAGAGGCAGTAACGCCTTGTCTCACTTGTGAAGGACTGACCGATGCACTGGCAGATTTTGTGCCTGGAGAGGCCCCCATTCCTGCTTCATAGAGGGCACCTCCTCTCTGTCCTCATGGGGGAAGGGACAGGAGGAAAGCCCTTTGGGTGCTAGTCTTTGGTAAGGCCACTAACCCATTCACGAGCACTCCACTTCTTTACCTGATCATCTCTCAGAGGCCCCCACTCTTGGGTGTTAGGAATTCATTGTAAGAATTTTGAGAATACTGAACATTCAGGTCATCGCAATCATCGTGCGCGCGTCTGTGGCCTGGCTCGGATCACTATGTATCAGGGCAGGGGCTGAGTGGTAGGGATGAGAAGGACCCGGAGCCAGCTAGGAACATCCCACATGTCCAGGGAGCAGGGAGGAGGCAAGGGGAGCTGAGAAGAGCCCTCCCTGCTCTTCCCCCTGGATATTTTGTTGTCTTACTGACCTGTGCCGGGCAGAGCATCCTGCCCAAAGCTAGAATATCCCCTCTGTCCTCTGAGCATACAGACCGTGTCCAGTCTGCTCACTGTGCCCAGAGGGACAGACCGGACAGAATCACCAGCCCCCTTTTTTCTCTTGCTGCCGTGGGGTGCTCGCTGGAAGCGTGGGGAGCACCTCGGAGTGTGAGCAGAGTTTAGAGAATTTGCCCCCCGCCCCAGCACAGAGTAGATGTTCACTTGCAGAATGAGTGAATGAATGAAATGAATGTCTCCAGTGACTGACCCGAGACCCCCACTCCTTTTTATGCCCCAGATGTCACAGGCAACCTCCAGTATTCCACACCTGGAGACACTGGCTGGCTCTAGGGTCAGCTGCAGCTCTTCTGACCTGGGCATTGTGGACATGTGGAGCTGGAGGACTCTTTCTTGACGGGTTGTCCTGTGCGTTGTGCGTGTGGGGTTTCAGCTACATCCAGGCATCTGCTCTCATCAGGCTGTAACCAGGCAAAACGTTTCATCACAGACGTGTTCAAGACAGATGAAATTGCACCCGATTGAGAAACAGAGTTCATGGTGACACTGTGGCTTGCACCAGGTTAGGCCACTTTCTGGTGTAATCAGAGGGCACCTGCAGCCCCTTGGCCTGGGGAGAAGCACAATAAGAACCTGAAGCCACCATCTCTCGTGCGTCAGATGGCCCCAGAGGTCCCTGTCAGGCCCCAGGAAGACAGGATGGACGTCCCTGAAGCCCGGAGGCCAGTCAGACAAGAGACAAGTTTCTGTCCAGACTCAGATACGGAAGGACGTGCCCAAGACAGCGGCAGGATGTGGTGTCTGCTCCTTCTCCGCCCCTCTCCGTGCAGGTCTCTGTCCAGCTGCGCAGAGGAAGGGCTCCGAACATGTGACTGTTTGAGTTCCTCTTCCCCGAAACACTGAGATTTCTTGCTCCTCCCACCTTCCCGGGGTTGTACGGTGCTTCCCAGCCCCACCGCTCCCTTCTCCACTCGCTCACAGGAGACCAGGATCCTCCATGTCCGAGATGTGGCTGCCTCTGCTGCTGCCCCTGCTGTGGCCAGGTGAGTGGGTGCAGGGAGAGGGGACAGGGGTCTGGGATGAGCTGAATCCCGTTTCCCCACAGGGTCTGTGGCTCAGTATCCAAGATACAGGCTGCACATGCCAAAGTCGGTGTCGGTGCAGGAGGGTCTGTGCGTCCTTGTGCCTTGCCGATTTTACTACTACCGGTTTTCCTCCACGCTCGGCTCTGTCTCTGGCTCCTGGTTCCGCGGAGGGTCTGATTCTCTCCGCGACTCTCCAGTGGCCACGAACAACCCACAGCGACAAGTGCAGGCCGAGACTCAGGGCCGGTTCCACCTCTTCTGGGACACACAGACCATGAACTGCTCCCTGTACATCGAGGATGCACGGAGGGGCGACAGCGGTTCGTACTTCTTTCAGATGGACCCAGAAAATCTCAGAACGAATTTCTATTGGAACCAGGTCACTGTGTATGTCACAGGTGAGACTCTAGCTCCAGTTTGGCCACGGGAGAAGGTAATGATAGCCGCACAGTAGGGTTGAGATGAGTTCTCACCCTGGGGGGTTGAGGATTGAGGGTCAAGAGTTGAGAGCTCAGGGGAGGAGCCTGGGTCAGGGCTGTACCTCGGACCCTCCATCCTAACCCTGGTGCCCCCTCTTCTCCCCAGCCCTGACCCACACTCCTTACATCCTCACCCCAGAGACCCTGGAGCCTGGCCGACCCAACAACCTGACCTGCTCTGTGCCCTGGGCCTGTGAGCGGGGGACGCCCCCCACCTTCTCCTGGGTGGGGGACTCTGTGTCCCGCCTGGGCCCTGTCGTCACCAACTCCCCGGTGCTCACCCTCAGCCCCCAACCCCAGGACCACGGTACCAACCTCACCTGTCAGGTGATGTTCCCTGGAGCTGATGTGACAGTGGCGAGGACCATCCAGCTCAACGTCACCTGTGAGAACTGGGCCAGGAAGCCCAGGCCGTTGGGGGTGTGAGGGACAGCAGGACCAGGGCTATGTACTGGAGGCCTGGCTGAATTGGGGACCTAGAAGGGTGCAGGTCTTTTCTTTCTGTGTCCGTGATTTCTGGGGTGATGTTGGGAAGTGCCACCTTCCTCACTCTTCATTCCAACTGAAGAGGGAAAACGCCTCTCTTCCTGTCCCAGATTCTACAAGGAGCCCCATACCTGGCCTGTCCCTGGGAGCCGGCTCAGGTAGGAAGAACGTCCTTTGTGCTGGTGAGGGGTGGCGGGGGGCAGGGAGGCTCCAGCTTAGGGCAGGGCCGCATCTCTCCTTGCCTTGGACACAACCTGGTGACGGCTTCTCTTGTTGATGAACCTTGGTTCCTGCCCTTACACAGCCCCGTTAGTCACTTTGAGCTCCTGCCCCGCTCACTCCTCATACCCTGCAGCTCCTGGGCACACTCTTTGGCCTCTGTAAGACAGATCCACACTCACACTGCAAAAGCAGACTTTCCAGGCCCCTCGTCCACCTCCCAGATCCACCTCCACCCTCCGCTTTTTATTCCCCTAGTATCTCTGATCTAAGTACTCATGGAAGGACATACAGCCACACGCACAAACACACAGAGTCGGTCCCCAGAAACTCAGGTGTCTCCTCACAAGTGACAAGTGTCCACGCAGCTGTGGAGCCTTGGTCTGTCCACCTGGATAGCAGAGGGGTCGCGGATGTCTGAAACACAGAGCACCCTTTCTCGGTCCCTGTGGTACCACTGCACGGATGGAGCCACTTCTGTAGGTGTCTGCTGTCAACGCACAGTCATGGCACTAGTTTCATGCCACCCACAGAACAGTTTTGTATCCACTTCCACAAATGTATCTGTAGGTTGGTGGGAAATTCCTAAAAACAATGTGGCTGGGTCACATGTTCTTTCTCACTCTGAGTGGCCTTCTTCAAAGAGGGATGATTTACATCCCCCCAGTGAGAGCTAAGGGTGTGTTTTCACCCACAGAGTGTGCAGAAAAAACCTTTTTTGGTTTGTTTTTCTTTTTTGGTCCTGGGGATTGAACCTGGGACTAAGCATGAAGGTTACCGCTGAGCCCATCACCCAGCCTCAGAAAGAACTCTTTTGATCTATGCTAGCATTTGGTAAGACTTGCTATCTGCCTACACTTTTTTTGTCTTTTGGAGGTGTTGAGGATCAAACTCAGGGCCTTGCACTTGCTAGGCAAGTGCTCTACCACTGAGCTAAATCCCCAACTCCCTCTCTGCACTTGTTAAAAGTTTATATCCATGTGTTTTTATTGGGTTAGAATTCACTGACATTGAATTCAGCACTAACTGCTTTAAACTATACAAAAACCCTGAACTCTTGTACATCGACAAAGATGTGCAACTATCAGCGCTGTGAAATTGCAGACCTTTTCATCGCCCCCATCCACTCCCACAAAGCAGTTGCTCCACCGTCTTCTCTGACAAACACTGCCCCGCTCTGTCTCTGTGGAGTCGCCTACTCTGGATGCAGCACAGAAGCAGAATCATCTGGACCTCGGCCTTGTGTGTCTGGCTGCCTCACGTAACATAGTGCTTTTCAGAGTCCACCCGAGTAGCGCGTGTCAGTAACTCACTCCTTTCTGGACTCATTGTTTGCATAGACCTCATTTGCTTGTCCATTTATCAGGTGATAGATTGTAGGGTTGTTTATGTTTTCTGACTGTTAGCAGTAGTGCTTCTAGGAACATTAGTGTAAGCGTTTATCTGAGACATGGCTTCATTTCCCTTGGCACATACCTACCAGCAGAATCACGAGTGGTTCTGTAATGCAGAGTGTAACGTTTTGAGGAAATGCAGAATGTGTTCCACAGTGTTGGGCCCACATTCCATTTCTACCAGCCGCGTTCAAAAGCGCCAACATTCCATTCAAAGCGCTGCACATTCTTCCTAACATTATTGTTTTCCTTTTCTCAAAAACTAACCTACCAGTGGGTGTGAAGGGACGTCTCTGCCATTTTTACTAGCGTTAAACTAAAAGTTAAGGATAATGAGCATAATTTCATATAGTTATTGGCCATCTGTAGATCTTCTTCAAAGGCTTGTTTTTCGAGTCCTACGACCGTTTTACTAATCGCGTTGTGTAGGTTCTTTGTAATTTGATCTGTAAGGATTCTCTCTGTATGCTACATATCAGACCTTTATCACATCAACTGCTTGCAGATCAATTGCTCTCCGGTTCTGCAGAGTTGCCTTTTCGCTTTCTTGATATCATCTATTGATGAGCAAAAATGTACTTTTTTTTGGTAAAAGGAAAGTTATACTTTCTCTGTCCGACTGCAGAACAGTTGGAATGTGGGGTACAGAGGCCTCGCCTGACTTGGTCTCTTATCCGGAGATGAAGGAAGGGCCAGAGCCCCATATCCAGGTGCTTATGTGAAGGGAGGGACTGAGACTGTGCGTCAGCAGAAGAATCCGGCCTCACCCACTTTCCTGCAGGGAAATCGGGGCCCGTGGCAGAGGTGGTGCTGGTGGCCGTGGTGGAGGTGGCCGTCAAGATCCTGCTCCTCGGACTCTGTCTCGTCTTCCTCAGGTGAGCGCTGGCCAGCAGGGAAGAGGCGGTGTGGGGTGGACAGCCTGCCCACAGCTGGCCCCGGATTCCCAGTGCTGGGACACTTAAAGGGGTCAAGAAATGCAGGGACAGACAATGGCGAACGGGTGGTGAGAAATCCACAGGGGACTATTCTTATTTTTCCCCGATTCTGGCCAGTGCGGAGCCTGTCCCAGGAGGAGCTCTGGGAATTGGTTCTCTCTCTTCCTCTCTCCCTCCTCCCCTCTTAGTGACCTTCCTAGCCCCTCGGTGGGGCACAGGCAAGGTGACCATTGTCCTCTGTATGCAGAATGCCCACACTGAAAAGCTCTGGTCTCTTCACTCAGAGTGAAGTACCGAAGGAAGAAGATGGCGAGGCCAACAGGGGACGTGGACACTGTCATGATCTAGTTTCTCAGGTGAGTGAGGTAGCATCCCAGCACCCCATGTCCCTGTAGCCACCTCCATCGTGATGACCCCAGAGTGCCCAGCTCAGCACGCACAAGTGACCACCCTTTACCATCCTGAGCCCGACTTCGCTGCTGGGGTCCAGCATTGCTTACGGCCGACTGGTGCCATATGTAAAGCAGAGCAAGGGCGTGGCTCTCCACTGTGACGTCCTTCATCTCCCTTGTCCCACAGATCACTAACTGATCTTTCACTCATCCTAAGCCTACCCACCCTGATTCCCTTTGTCCATCCTGACCCTGGTCATGCCTGATCCTCAGCTCTTCCCTGGTCAGTGAATCCAGCCCTCTCCCGCCGCATCTCTCCCAGCACCAGCCTCCAGGGTGTGTCTGCAGACACAGTCAGCGTCCACTTCTGCGCAGTCCGAACAGCTGTGTGTCTTCTGCATGGATAGGACAGGGCAGAAGCTTCTCCTGGACTGGAGGCTTTGCATGGTCTGTGCCGGCCGGACTCTCCTTTACAGCCTGCTCTCCCTGCTCCGTGGCGCTCTCCCACAGCCGCCGGCCCGGCCTCCTGGGCCCGAGACTGAGTGTGCAGGTCCTGCTTGACCGGCTTCCCTCCCACCCGAGCACCGGTCACGCTCCAGGCTCAAGCTGAAGTGTTGCTTGTGTGTGTGTGTGTGTGTGTGTGCGCGCGCGCGCGTGTGCGTGTGAGTGTGGTTCTTCAGCATCCTCTAGGTTCAGTCTACAGTCTGTGCATTGAATTCTGGAATGATCTGTGGAGGGATGCTACTCACCCGCTCTGTATAGACCACTCTGGTAACTAGCACTGAGTTCGTGGCTTGTGTGCCAGCGTATTTGTGGGTGCCAGGGATGCCTCCGTACGCAGTATCCTGGTCTCTGTCATCAAGAGGCCATTTTTCTAGAGATAAAAGGAGCAAAAACCAAAGCAAATTAATAATAAGACATACCGGATGGTGATTTGTGTCTGTAGAAAAAGCACATGGGACAGAATCTGGTGACACTGGGGTCAGTCCCTGTGTCTGACGTGGTGAGAGGTGATGCTTGGGCCGACTTGAAGGTGGCGAGGAAGCAGGTTCTGTTTTTCTAAGAAGTAACGTTGGAAGAGGCGAAGGGGGGCATGTGCGCCATTGCTCGGGGCTGAAGCCAGTCTGGCGTGTGGTGGATTTAAAAGAGGCCTGCAGCTTAGGGCTGAGGAAGGAGCAAGGACAGAGAGCAGCGAGGAGGAAGGCACAGACTGGGCTCTGCGGGGCAAGGCAGATCCCACAGCCTTTGAGGAGACAGAGCCGTGATGGGCCTTTCACTTTTCCGGGATCCCCAAGGCTGCCCCGGTCAGAACAAGCCAGAGCAGGTCCTGGCAGTGGCTGAGAGAAGAGCGTGTTAGTCAGCTTTTTGTCACTGTGCCAAAATACCAGAGTGAGCAATGTACAAGACTGGACGGTGTACTTTGGCCCTTAGTTTCCGTGGGCTTGGTCCACTGTCATTTGGCCCCTTGGCTTTGAGCGTGTGGCGCCCTGTTGCACCATGGCTGCAGCCCTCCGTCGGGAGGCCTGCTCACCTCTTGACAAGAGGGGGCCGGAGTCCCAATGCGCCCTTCAAGAAGATGCTCCAGTGACCCACATTCCTCCCGTCAGGCCTCACCCTGTCAAGGTTCTCTCACCTCCCGGTTGTGCCACACAGTGGGGACCAGGTCTTCAGCGTGTGGGATTTGGGGCACATCACAGACACAAACCACACCAGAGGGGAAGACGGCTTCTGCTAGAGGAGCAGACAGCTCGACGAGCCAGTGAGGTAGCGAGGGGGTGAGGAAGTGAGGCAGTGGGTCTGCGATGTAGACGCCGGGCTGCCAGGCTTTCTTCTTTATTTTATTAGTATGTGCTGGTGGCGTGCAATAATTATTTTGTTTTGAGGAATCGGCACAGATACGTCACAGCTGAATCTTTTTTTTTTTTTTTTTGGTGGTGCCGGGGATCGAACTCAGGCCCTTGTGCTTGCAAGGCAAGCACTCTAATCACTGAGCTAAATCCCCAGCCCCGGCTGAATAATTTTTGACTCTCTTCCCCACCCTCCTTTTTCCTTCTCCAAAAAGTCTACTTGCCTGTTTCTTATCGTGTCTCCTTATTTTGCTCTTTATATTATTTACCAAATGGGTTTCTCATATACAACAAAGCATGTGATATTAAAGCTGCTGTGTCTAATTTATGTCACTTGACATCGTGGTCTCAAGGTGCATCTGTCGTCCACAAATGACTGTCCTTCTCTTGGCCGAGCAGTTCTCCACCGTGTATAAATACCATGTTTTCTTCATCCAGTCAGCTGTCCTGGGCTCCGGGCTGTTTCCGTCATTTAGCTATTGTGAACTGTGCTGCTGTAAACATGAGTATGTGTGTATCACTGTGATACGAAGACTTTAACTCCTTCAGGAAGATACCCGGGAGACACATACCTGGTGAGATGAAATTCAGATTGTTTTGAAGAATCTCTCTAGTGATTTCCACAGTGCTTGTACTAGTTTATGTTCCCCCAGCAGGGTAGAAGTGTTCCTTTTTGTCCACATTCTTGCCAGTGTTTGTTCTGAGTCCCTGATGACAGCCGTTCTTACTGGCGTAAGGGGGAATCTCAGCGTTGTTTTGATTTACGTTTACTAATGGCCAGCGACACTGAGCATTTTTTCACTTTTATTGGCCACTTGTACTGCTTCTTTTGAGACATGTCTATTCAATTCAACTGCCCATTTTTTGGTTGGGGCTTTTGCTTTTTGGGATATAATTTTTTATGGTTCTTTATATATTCAAAATATTATCCTCTATAAAAAGAGTAGCTGGCAAAATTTTCCCCTTCTGTCCATTTTCTCTTCACTCTGTTGATTGTGTCCTTTGCTCTGCAGAAGCTTTTCAGTTGGATATAGTCCCCTTTGTTGATTCTTGTAATTATTTCTTGTACAATTAGGATTCTGCTCCGGAAGTTCTTGCCTATGCCTGTGTCTTCAAGTATTTTACTTCCCAGCACATTCAGTTTCTGTTTTAATGAAAGATTTTGATTGGATTTAGTACAGGGAGAGAAATATGGGCCTAGATTTATTCTTTATGTGCGTGACTAGTTTTCCCAGCACCACTGTTGAAGAGGCGGTCCTCTCTCCAGCATTTGTCGTAGCCCCTCTACCAACGGCCGCATGGCCAAGGTTCATGAGGCTGTCTCCGTCCTCTCTTCCACTGGATCCATGTCTGTTTGGTGCAGTACCGTCCTGTCTTTATTGCTGTAGCTTGGTAGTATACTTGAAATCCGGGATTGGGATGCCTGTCAGTTTGCTGTTCTGCTCAAGAGTGCTTTGAATATTCTGGATCTCTTCTGGTTTCATTTAAATGTTGGGATTCTTTTTTCCAGTTCTGTGAAGAATGCTACTATCATCTTGGTAACATGGCCAAAATGGAGCGGAAGATGTCTTTCCTTTTCTAATGTCCTCTTCAATCTCTTTCTTCAGAAAACTGGAGTTCTTGCTACAGAGGCCTTCACCTCCTTGGTTAGATTGATTCCTAGAAATTTAATTCTTTTCGGAGCTACTGTGAATGGGATTATTTTCCTGATTTCTTTCTCAGCAAGCTCGTTGTTGGTGAACCCAAACGCAACAGAATTTGAAGTCTTGGTTTTGGATCTTGCCTCTTTGCTTTGTTTGCTTTTTAGCGCTAAGATTATTTTGTTTGAGGTTTTTGGGTTTTCTATGTAAAGGATTGTATCATTGGCAAATAAATATGGTTTCACTTCCTCCTTTCCTGTTTAGATTCTTTTTATTTCTTTCTCTCACCTGACTGCTCTAGCTAAAATTTCGAATACTATACTGAACAGGAGTGGTGACAGTGTACACACTTGTCTTGTTCCTGATTTTAGAGTTTTCCTCCATTTAGTATGATGTTGGCCTGAGTTTGTCATAAATAGCTTTTATTAGTCTCAGGTAAGTTCCTTCTATACTTATTTTCATCAGTTTTTTTTTTTTCATTAATGGGAGTTGGATTTTCCCAAAGGACTTTTCTACATTTGTTGAGATAATATTTTTTTTACTCCTAACTTCTATTTATATGGCTGTCTTAGTTTCCTTGTCACTGACACAAAATACGGTACCTGATACTCACAATTTACAGAGGAAAGGTTTTTTTTGGGTCACAGTTTTTAGAGGTTTCAGTCTGTAGTCCACTGGCTCCAAGGCAGGGCAGTGTGGCAGAGGGGTATGGCGGAAGAGGCCTGCTCACAGCATGGGGACCAAAAGCAGTGATCAAGGGGAAGGGAGGAGGGGAGACGAGTAGTCTCTTTGTGTGTGATGCACCTTTGGGGAGCAGTCTCCCCAATAAAGACTGTTAAGAAGGTGAAGAGAGCAGCTGCCCACTGGGAGAAAATCCAGGCGAATGGACTGTATGACAATATATCGAGGACTCTCAAAACAAAAAAATTTTGAGCAAATGAACAAATATATAATAATGTATATAAGGTATATGGTATATGTAAAGATATAATAATGACATTAATAAAAACGCTTCACTCAACAAAAAAGAAACAAACATCTTCATTTATAAACGGGTAAAGTACTCGGACAGACATTTCTCCAAGGATATGCAAGTGGTATTAGGCACGTGACAAAATGTTCGACCCTACTAATTATCAGAGAAATGCGAGTCCACACTATCAAAACATCATATTGTACATTTTAAACAAATGCAATAAAGAACATATGAGATACCACTTCACACGCATTGCAACAATTACTATTTTTAAAAAAGGGTAATACCAAGTGTCGAGGAAGATGTAGAAAAACTGGAACTCTTGGGATTGCTCCTGAGAATGTAAAATGGTGCAACGCTGAAAAAAAAAAAAAAGCATGGTGGTTTCTCATAATTTAAAAAGTAGAACGATCTTGTAATCCAGCAATTTTACTTCTCACCGTAGACCCTATAGAACTGAGAATTGAGCAAGTTTATACGTATCTATTGTCATAGCAGCATTATTCAAATTAGCTAAGGGCAGGAGCACCCCCAATGTCCATCTACAGACGCAGGACTAAACAAGCGTGTTACACAGAAAGAGTGCACTGGTATTCAACACACGCTAGACACGTGTGGACCTGGAATACTTCGTGCTTACTGCAATAAGCCAGCCACGAAAGAATAGATACTGTATGATTCCACTCATATGAGGTACCTGGAGTAGAAACTCACAGGCAAAGGAGATAAAATAGTGATTCCCCTGTCAGGGCAGGAGAAATAAGAAAGCAAAGCTCCCAAATACAGGTTAGAATACAAAATGGTACAACCGTCTTGGAGGACAGCATGGAAGTGTCATACACACTTAACTTACAATTACTGTATGATCAGTAAACTACTTTGAAGTATTTACTCTGCTGAAATACAAATTTATCTTTGCAGGAAAACTGACATATTCATATTTATAGCAGCTTTATTTCATAGTCACTCAAACTGGAATCAACCCAAATGACCCTCAGCTGGTAAATGTATAAAAGTGTGGTCCACGAGGACAGTGCGTAGTGTGTGACCCCAATCGCAGGGGACAGGTTACTGACACACACACCCCGGCACCATCACAGGCCCAACCTGCCTCGCGACAGGCCTCGCGCCTCGGGGGGGAGGCCAGACCTTAAAGACCATGCCAGGGTAGATGGAAAACCATGTGAGCTGAACCAGAGAGTAATTTTGTCTATACAATCCCCTCACATCGTCTGAATATATGACTCCTTTTGAGGCACGTTTGCCTACATGGGAAAGCGCTTATCTGTTGGCTGAGAACAGACCGAAAATCACAGTCCACACAACTCCAATGGCAGCACAGGGGGGAAGACGTTTCTTCCACACTGGCTCAAAGCACATCTGTCCTCTTTTTTGTGTCACATTAGGACACTGCATATTTCTTACTCTGGGGCTGTTAGTCACACATTGCAAACCAGAGTGCCAGTGCTAGGAGAACAATTCCTTGCTTATGTTTCCTAATCGCACCACACACTGTCGTTACGCAGAACAAACTCACCAGGGCTGAAGCCCAGCAGCTTGTATGCCTGGTGCAGCCGGAGGCGCCTGCGTGCGGGCACCTCGGGGTCAGGACCAGGCTGTCCTTTATCTTCTTGTCTACAGTCCCACCTAGGAATGGAGCTCTCCGCACATTTGCTGAGTGAGCGACGAACTAGTTGTCTACACTTCACCGGGACCCCTCTTCCGTTCCACACAGACCATACAGAACCCTTCTCTCCGCAGGATCCATCTCACGTGGCCACAGGCGAGGTTGAGAGTCTGTGGGGTAGGCAGGAGTTGACCCGGTGTCCCCAGCGTCCTGCACCAGGCCACATGCTCGGGGGACGCCCCCCAGATGGGGTCAGGGCACGGCCTCTGCTCCTCCTCCGCTCTCTGGGTGGGTCTCTGGGTTTCCATCCGCTCTGTGCAGACCGGCTCCAGCTGGGCGTGGATCTGAGTTCCTCCTCTGTGAACCACTGAGGTCTCGCTCCTCCCCGGCTTCCTTCCCAGGCTCACACAGCACTTCCCCTCCACACTGCTCCCTTCTCCGCTCACTCACAGGAGCCCGGGAGCCTCGGCCTCTGAGATGTTCTAGAACCTTGAGATGCATCAACAGGCTATTTATTTGATAATACTCTATTTTTAAAATGTAGACACACTGGCATAAACTTTGCTCTTAGAACTGCTTTCATCACGTGCCACAGGTTTTGGCATGTTGTACTGCCATTATCATTTGATCTAAAGAAATTTCAGTCTCCCCCTTCATTTCTTCTGTTACCCACTGATTATTCAGGCATGGGTTATTTAATCTCCGTGTGTTTGTGTCATTTCTACGGCTTCTTTTTCTGTTGGTTTCTAGTTACATTCTGTTGTGATCTGATGAGATGCAAGAGATTATTTCAATTCATTTGTACTTATTTAAACATGCTTCATGGCCTAAGGTAAGGTTTATTTTGGAGAAAATGCCGTAGGCTGCTGAGAAAAGTGTTCTGCTCTTGTTGGAAGAAACACTCTAGGTATTTGTTCAGTTCGTTTGTTCAGCGGTATGGTTCGACTCTGATATTTTTGTGAAGTATTTGCTTGGTTGGCTAGTCTACTTGTGAGAGTGGGGTATTAAACCCCCCCCACTGTGCTTGTGGTGGGGTCTATCTAGTCTTTGATCTCAATAAGTTTTTGTTTTATGAAATTAAATGTCCCAACATTCAGAACATGTGTATTTACATTTGTTATCTCTTCTTGTTGAATCACTTTATCATGAATTAGGATTGCTAGTCCTCCTTGTTTTGAGGCTATGATTACATGGAGGGGCATTTTCTATCTCTTTGCTTTCAGTATGTGTGTTTCTTCATGTATGACATGTGTCTCTTGCAGGCATCTTATAGCTGGATTTCGTCTTTTGAGAAAATCTGTCAGTCTGTATGCTTTGCATAAGAAGTCGTTATGGCTTGTATGTATATGCCCCCCAAAGCCTCATGCAGTCATAGATGGGGAGTTTCGAAGGTGGCTGTGTTAGGGTGTGTGATGCCCAGATTAAGGGCGTCCTACCCCGGGTGTGGGTGACAGCACCCAAAGGGCAGGTAGCCTGGATGGACTATAAAGGGACAGAAAGAAGCTGCTCTGCTGCTTCGCTGATTTGCTGCTGTCTGCCTGCCCTGCCACACTATGGACTCTTTCTCCTCTGTGGTGCCGCTCTGCCAGGCCACCCTGCCTTGGAGCCAGCTGACTACGGACTGAGACCTCTACAAACTGTGAGCTAAGTAAATCTTTCCTCCTTTAACTTGTGGGTGTCAGGTATTTTGCCTCAGCAATGAGACAAGTAACCAAGACGGAGGTAAGATCATTTCCATTGAGTGTATTCATTAAGAGATATTTACTGATTACTACCATTGTATCATGTTTCCTGTGCTAATTCCTTTCTGTTTTCCTTTTGTTTAACAGTTTTCCCAGATAGAAGTATTCTTTCCCTTGAGCTCTTTGGTAATGCTGGTCTCAAGCTGTCAGTGTAGCGTACTCGCAAGCATTTTCTTCTACACTGATTTGGTGATTATGAATTTCCTTAGAGTATATGGAAGTTGTTTTTATTTCTACACCAATTTTGAGAGATAACTTTGAAGGTTTAGTAATTTTGGTTGGCAATCATTTTCTTTTGGGACTTGAACAACTTTACTCCCACCTCCCTTGGCCTTTAAGGATTGTGTTGAAAAATCTTCTGTTATTCTGAGAGGCTTGCCTCTAGTTCTAAGTTACTTGACATTTTTCTCGAGTGGCATTTAGTATTTTCCCTTCATTCTTAATTTCTGAGATTTCGAATATGATATGATGGGGAGAGGTTCTTCTCTGGTCATGTGTATTTGTGGTTTAAATGATTTATTTTTGTGGTATTTGTTTCATTCTCTAGATTTGGAAATTTTTCTCCAATGATTTTGGTGCATAAATATTTTATACACTGAGTGTCCTTTGCATTCCTTCTTGACTCCTGGAATTCTTGGGTTTGTTCTTTTAAAGTTATCTAGAATCTCTGGAATCAACATTTAATGATTTTTTTCATGTTTTTAGAGTATCACCGAGTAAATGATCTGCTACATCATTCTGTCCTCTAGTCCTGACATTCTCTCTTCTGACATGTTATGTCTGTTGGCTTTCAGTTGTTTTTCATTTCCATGATTTCTCCTTGATTCTTCTTCATAACATCTAATTCTTTACTAACGTGTCATTCATATTCTGCATTGTCTTCTTATACTGAAACATCATTTTTATGTTTCCTTACAGCTCATTGGACATCATATTAATTAAATCTTTTTTCTGCTTATGTACATCCTCTTTCAGCTCATCAAACATCTTATTCACTTGGTTATTTGTTTCTTCTTTGATCTCTTCAAATATTTTAACCATTTGGTTTTCAAATTCTTTGCCTGAAACTTTCTCTATTTCCAGGTCTGTGGAATTAGCTTTGGAGAGTAATGAATTTTTGAAACATTTTTATGAGCTTGTTTACTCATTATTCTTGTGGTTTTGTGTCTAATGTTATAGTTCAGTGGGGCGAGAAAACTCTGCTACTATAGTGGAGATTCCTGTCATAAAATCACAAGGAGAGAACAACTGATAATATGAGTGTTTAAGAATCAATGACATGTTGGTATGTAATTTAGAGCTTGTTTAGCAAGTTTTAACTCTTTTGATAACCCAGGAATACAAAGGATTAATAATGGTAGAAAAAAGCCTTGGGTATAGAAAGGATGAATTAAAAGAGATTTTAAAAATAACTAAGAGAAGATAAATTTAGAAAAGTAGGAAGAGACTAAAAAGAAACAAACGCAGATGAAAGACAGGAGTTTTCGATGATAGTATTTTCATACCTGTAGAGAAAGTGGGGTAGAGAAGAGTTGAGAGGATATGTGTGGGGGCAGAGGGAAGGGAGACAAGGGAGGGATTTATAAGGAGATACAGACAGTATTTATGGACACTGTGTCCAATTCATAAACTAGCTGAAACTCTAAGTTAGAAGACCTAAGCAGTGACCTTTGGTGAGGGGAACCCGACAGGTCATCGTCAAACAATGCGAAATACAACAATAGTTAGTGCTCACGTAAAGTTGTGCATATGCCCCTCATATACACTCTAAAATATGAAAAAGATACAAAATAACCATGTTGATTATGATCTTTATGTATGCAATGTACCAATACATGTTCTTGGTAAAAAATAATAAAAAAAATAAAAAAAAATAAAATATGAAAAAGAAAAACTATGTATTAGTAATGGTTTTTGTATAAAAGAAAAGAAGAGGGAGGTATACTTGTGAGGGTGTAAGAGAGGAAGTGAGGGAAGAGAGTGGGGGAAGGAATTTAAGTGGAAAGTGAAAGAGGATACAGGGAGATTGAGTTCAATTAACAACCTAACAGAAGCACAAAATTTAGAATTTTATAAAACAACTCTTCCTGCGGGGGAAACTAATGTGACATGTTCAGACACTGTATCATCCAGATTAATATTAATAGTCTATGTAAAAATGAGAAGAGTATAGAGAAATGGAGAGGAAAAACAAAAGAAATGAGAAAAAAATAAGGGGCAGGAGGCAAGCGATAGAAGAATGTATGAAGTGGAAAAATAGTGAAGGTAAAGAGAGGGTGAGATTGTAGATGGGCGATGAGAGGAGTGGGAAGGAGATTGTGCTTGAATATTGAACTAACAGTCAGGTTAGGGCAAAAGGCATCCAGAAAAACAAACTTTGAAGTAGGCATACGTGATTCAACTACATAGAGTGTTTTACGAGCAACAGTAGACAATTGATAAGCATAGCTATCACCATACACACTTCTACACAAAGGCTTGCCACTCAAAAAAATCAACCAAGAATAGGAAAGACGAAAACGTACACGCACACACACACCCCACAAAGCCAAAAAGCATGCAAAGGGCACTGTGTCCTCAGAGTGTGGAAGGTCCCCAGTGCTCCTCCCACTCACACGGCACCACGCTGAGCGCCTGGCTGTTTCTGCCAGCGACCTCATCCCTGCAGACCCCTCTGATGGCATTTCTCTGTCCCTTTGATTCCAGTGTCAAAGCAATACTCATGTTCGCCAGGTTTCAGTCTGACCCAGGATTTTAGTACTTTCTGGGGGCTGACAGCAAGTAGTTTCCACAGACACTGATTTCAGTTTTCTTCACCCCTCCCCCCCAGTGACGTCTGTTCCCAGTTGTTGGGCTTGGTGGGGAATGTCTTCCCAGCCCTGGAGCGTGATGGGGTTGAGGCTCCAGCGGAGGAGAGACCATCCGTGTGGAACTCCGCGGGGTTCGGTGGGCGGTGGGAGGGCTCACGGGGGCCCAGAGCTGCGTGGCTTTGGCAGGTGCTGCGAGAGTGCCGGCTGGCACAGCTCCCGTGGCTACCACCGCAACAGTGGCAGAAACACAAACAACAGAAATGGTCCTATAAAGTTGTGTCGCCGCAGTCTCCCGCAGTTCTCATGGTCTCACAGATCCCGCGATGCCCAGACCTGGCCTTGCGCGCCTCTCCCGGCGCAGGGCTCACCGTGCCCAAGTCAGTTTCCTTAATTCTCCACTTCCCTGAGCGCCCTGATCTGGAGAGGCGCCCTCTTGTGAATGCCTCGACAGCTGGGCTCCGTGTCCCCGTGGAACCCGGCCAGCACTGTGCAGGCAGCCCGGCAGCCGGCTACACTTGCTTTCCCCCCTCGGGGGGATTTGAATTTTCCCCCAATGGCATGTTTCCCGGACCTGCGCTGTGAGAAGTGTCAGGATCAAGAGGGAGCCTTGATTCTTATTCTAAACATCCCCGTTACCAGACTTCATCCAACGGGCTTCTCTTTCAGGCTGGTTTCCCGTGGTCGGCTCTTTGTGCGCACCCTGTGTCCGAGCTCCTGTGGACCTTGGTGAGGGTTTTCCAAGCATCTCCTGAGCGTTCCTGCCTCTGTCCCTCCAAGGTGCTCCTCCCCTGACAGGGTTCCTCATGGGCTCGGTCAGGAAGGAAAGAGGAGACCAAGGATGGTGCCAGAACACCCGCAGCAACTGGCGGGAAGGCCACCTGTTCCGCAGAGGAGGCGGTTTTAAAGGAGGATCGCAATTCTGAGAAACCTCTTGACATCCACATGGGGATCCAGGCAGAGAGCTGGACAGAAACGTGGGGAGAGAAGAGGGTCCAGGCTGCAGTATTAACAGACATGGCTGGGGGGGAGGGAAGCCCACGGTAGAGATGAGAAAGAGGCGATCACACGTGGAGAAGAGGAAACACATTTGACCTCCGTAACCTTCACATCAGTGTATCTCTCTGTTTATTAATTGCAATAATTTGTCGTGATACCCTTTAGATATCTTCAGGAAATATTTCTGTGTTGTTGCAGTATAGCTGACAAATAAAAATTTCATACACTCTCAGTGTACGATGTGATTTTCATGGATAGTCATCTTGGTAGTTTAGCATTATTAATATCATCTCACTGACAAGTAGAAACTATGTGTTTATGTACACATATGCTATTCAACATAATGTTTTGAAATATATTCACACTGTTCCATGCAAAGGAAAGCTAACATTTGAATGACATATTTATCAATATCTCTACACTTGGATCTAACACAACCGTATTAATCAAAAGATTGTTTTGTATTTGGTAGTATTTGTTCTGTGTTGCTTTGTGATGAGGACTTTTGGAAGTTTACTCTGTTAACAATTTTGAAATCCACAATACCTCACTGTGAACAATGACGATCACTTTGTACAGATTTCCAGAACTTACTCCTCCCGTCTGACTATAACTCTTTTCCCCTTCGCCAACCTCTCGCCCTCGCTCCTACTGCCTTTCTAGCACCCTTCTCTTCTTGCTTGTATGAATTTGAATTTCTCAGATTTCACATAAAAAGACAGAATGTGATATCGTGTTTCTGTGCACAGGTTATTTCACAGGGTGTAGTGACCTCTGAGTTCATCCACATTGTTGAGGACGTCAGCATTTCCTTCTTTTCTAAGACTGCTAACTGTACTCTCCTTGCGTGCCAGTGTGTGTCACTGTATATGCGTGTGTACGAATTTGTGCAGCGTCACTTTTTCTGAGGCAGTCACCCGTGGATGATGACATTTCATTGATTCTGTGTGACGTCTGAAATGAACATATTTACTCTATCGCAGTTCTGAAATCAGTTTCCCTGGGCCAAATCTAAGTGTCCCGTCGGCAGCCTTCCCTCTGGACTCCATGGCGGGGGTCCACCCCGGCTTCTCTCTGCTCATTGAGGTTGCTGATTTCCTTGAGTCCCGGCCCTGTTACCCCAGTCTCAGCATCTGTCGTCAAGCGGTCTCATCCCTCTTCACGTGCGTCTGATCTCCCTCCGCTTCTCCAGTACAAGGACATTGTGACTGGATTCAGGAGGCCGCTGGGTGATCCAGGATGAACCCTGCTGGTGAAGATAATTCACTTACTCACATCTGCAAAGATCTTTCTACTCAGAAGATAACAATGACAGTGTTCAGCAGCTGAGGCCTGGGTTTGTGGGCTCCTGTTCTTTCTCAAAGCCACCCCGTAATCTTCGGCACCCTCATGTGCCCCAAAACTTGCCACATTTGATCATCTTCCTCTGCTCTTCTGTATCCTGGCAGACTAGTGGTCTCCTCGTGCGTGACACACATTTGGGGACCAGGGGCCTGCCCTTCTGAGAAAGTCTGTAAAAGGATGAAAGGAGCAGCTGTCCACTGGGAGAAAACATCTGGAAACAGGTGAATTGCCTGTATGACCATATAGTGAGGACTCTCAAAACAAAATAATCTACAAACAAGCAGAATATAATCCCTCTTTTATTAAAAAGCAGCCACTCAACAACAAAGAAACAAACAGCTGTGTTTAAAAAGGGGGAATTTCTTGGATGGCCATTTCTCCAAGAGTCTCCACATGAGAAATGCAAATCAGATCTACAATACCAAAGCATCAAGTGATGCACCTTAAACATATGCAAACCCCCCCAAAAACCAAAAATGAGATGCAGCTTCATACTCTTAACAACTACGATTAAAAAAAAATTAATACTACTTGGCTAGAAAGAAGGATATACCCAAGACATTTGTAGGGAAATGGATACACCTTGAAAACATAATGTTAAATGAAATAAATGAGATGTGCAAGCTTAAATACTGTATAGTCTCTCTTGTTTAAGTAATCCAAAGTACAAGTAAGCAGCAAAATAAAAGATTGATGAAAGAAAACAGGGAAATAGGTGTTTTGCAAACGGGAAGGGGACCAAGAGTCTGAGAGTGGGTGGAGGGGGAAAGAGAAGGGAAGTAAAAAGATTTAAGATGCATCATTTGTATGTAGCAACTACGCTCAATCAGTGTAATCTTTGTATATCCTAAATTTGAACGCCTCCCCCTCCACCTCTTCCTCCTCCGCCTCTTACTACTACTAATAATAATAATGAAAATGGGGAAGGGAGATCTAAAGATGGAAGGAGGGAGGTGGGTGGAGAGGGAAAGGGGAATAAAAAGAATCAAGAAGTGTTACCCACATGTTCCCACTCCCTAAGATGGACGTAAACATCGTGTGCTTTAAATACATACAAGTTTAAAAGAATGGAAAATGACAAGTGTCAAGGCAGATGTAAAGGAACTGAAACTCTTGGCATTGTTCCTAAGAACGTAAAACGGGACAAATGCTACCGAAAACAGTATGGTGTTTCCACAAAAACTGAAAAATAGAGTGAAGACATAATCCAGCAATTCCGCTTCTGACCATAGACCCTAAAGAGTTGAAAACCGGGACGTGGGCGAGTTCACACACATGCGCGATCGCAGCAGCACGGTGCAAAGCAGCCGAAGGGCGGCGGGGGCACCGCGGGTCGGTCGGCACCTGCGGGACAGCAAGGCGTGTCCACCAACGCAGCGCGGTACCGCCCAGCGCGCAGCGCGGCAGCCGAACACGTTGCGCTCCCCGCGGCCAGCCGGGCGGGAGGAGACGCCGCGCGGGTGCAGCCCTCGGGGAACCTGCAGCGGAGGTCCCCGAGCAGCGCAGCGCACGGTGACCGCCCTCCCGGGGCGGTCCCTGTGCCACCTCCGGGCGGCTCCGGAGGAAGGAGGGGAGCCTCCCCGCAGCCCGCCCCTTGCTGGCCGTCCTCAGTGTTTTGCTTCGGACCAGGAAGGTGACACTGGCACCCGTGATGGAAATCATAACTGCTGAGCAGCTGATGGGATATTTAGGCGATTACATGCTTGGTGCAAAACCAAAAGAAATTTCAGAAATTCAGTGTTTAAATTATGAACAGAACCTGAGTGCTGCCATGGCGATTCCGCGCAAACTGCAAACAGCTGGACATGAAAGCGAGGTTCACTGGCATCCGGGTGTTCATAATATTCAACCTGCTCCACATTCCTTTGTACCACGGTTGGCTAGTGGATCTTCAGATTGATGACACTGTGAAAGAAAGAAACTGGGGTTGGGGCTTTAGCTCAGTGGTAGAGCGCTTGCCTAGCAAGAGCGAGGCCCCGAGTTCGATCCCCAGCACCCCCCCCCCAAAAAAAGAAAATCCCAATATGCAAAATACTGAGAAGGACACGGAACAAACAAAGCTTCCATGTACTGTTAGTGAGAATACAAAATGGTATAACCACTTTGGAGGGCAGTTTGAAAACTTCAAAAACATTTAAACTTAGAGTTTGATCAAACAATCTGCTTTTAAATATTTACCGAAGTGAAATACAAACTTAGGTTCACAGAAACACCTGCACTTTCATATTTAGAGCAGCTTTGTTTCATAGTCACTCAAACCTGAAAACAAATGTTGCTTGGCTGGTAAATGTAAAAAAACAGGTGCTGTGACAGTTAACTGATTGTGTCAACTTGAGTAAGAAACCCACGATTAATCTGGATCAGCATAGTCTGGGTGTGGCTAGAGGACCGACTGGAGACAGAAGACCCCTCTGGGTAGGCTTGTGGCCAGGCTGCTTCTGTTTCTTTGGGGGAGCGCCGATCTTCACCTTCACCTTGGATGTCATCTTCTGGCTTCCTTTCATTGCAGACTCTTCAGCCTCCTGATACGGTCTCACATGGGACGCTGCAGGGAGCTCCAGGCCTTCGATTGGATCCTCACCCATCTCCAGCACACAGTCATCCCTTTCGCACCCTTCCACATCTGACTCTGTAAATTCTTATATATTTGTATCTCTTGCATTAGATCTGCTTCTCTGGTAAGCGCTGATATGGTGGCCCATGGGAACAGTGCAGTGCATGTCCACAATCGCTGACACACGCCGCACACATGTCTGACCTGCAGGGCACCTCGCCTCAGGGGCGAAGCAGGATTTGGAGGACCACACCGAGGAGATGGAAAACCGTGTGAGTGGAAGCAAAAATTAATTCTGTCTGAATTATGTCAGATGCGGACAGACGGAAACTCACTTGATTACACCAGTGGCGGCATCGGCAGCACCGGCTCAGAGCTCATGTGCCCTGTCACAGAAGGACGCTGCCTGTTTCTTACTCTGACATGTTACGCACACTTTGGGAACCACTGTACGAGATGCTACAAAACAATTTCTGCTCGTATTTTAAAATTACACTCAACACGCTATCGTGATACACGGCCTCGAGGCTCCTGCATGGGGGCAGCTCAGGGTACAGCTATTGTCCTTCATCTTCTCTTGTCTAGCTCAACAAAGGCTTAGAGCTCACTGCATGTTTGCTGAGTGAATAACGGTTAGCTGTGGCTGCGCTGTGCAGTGGACCCCTTCCTTTCTTCCTCTCTTCTGTCCCCGACGCAGACCCTACAGAATCCTTTATTCTTCACCATCCACCTGTGAGTATAGCAGAGGCTGTGTGTCTGTCGGGCCAGGAAATACTTAGGAAGCTTAACTCTCATTCATGACACCTGCCCCGGTGTCCCCAGCGTCCTGCACCAGGCCCACATGCTCGGGGGACGCCCCCCAGATGGGGTCAGGGCGCGGCCTCTGCTCCTCCTCCGCTCTCTTGGTGGGTCTCTGGGTTTCCATCCACTCTATGCAGACCGGCTCCAACTGGGCGTGGATCTGAGTTCCTCCTCTGTGAACCACTGAGGTCTCGCTCCTCCCCGGCTTCCTTCCCAGGCTCACACAGCACTTCCCCTCCACACTGCTCCCTTCTCCGCTCACTCACAGGAGCCCGGGAGCCTCGGCCTCTGAGATGCTGCTGGCCCTGCTGCTGCTGTGGGCAGGGGAGTGGCCGCAGGGAGAGGGGCAGTGGGGGCGGGGAGGGGCTGCTCCTCCTTTACCTCGAGGGTGCTCAGCTCAGGATCTGAGATACAAGCTGGAGGTGCAAGAGTCAGTGACTGTAGAAGAGGGGAGCTGTGTCCTTGTGTCCTGCGCATACTCCCACCCTTACATGTACTGGACTGACTCTGTCTCTGGCTACTGGTTCCGAGAAGGGGCCAATACAAACCATGACTCCCCAGTGGCCACAAACAACCCAAAACGACAAGTGCAGGAGGAGACTCAGGGCCGGTTCCGCCTCCTGCTGGACCCGCAGACCCGGAACTGCTCCCTGCACATCACAGACGCACGGAGGGGTGACAACGGTTCATACTTCTTTCGGGTGGAGAGTGGAAGTATAGAGTGGAGTTACTGTGCGAAGCAGGTCTCTGTGAAAGTGGAAGGTAAGGCCTGGGCACCAGGAACGGGGTGTGGTGGCCCCTGGAGGGGGCTGGGATGGACCCTGTCTCGGGAAGGGATGGGGTTCAAGTATTAGGGACTCGGGGGGAGCAGGTCCAGGGCCTGCACTTCTCTCAGGGCTGCACCTTGGACGGTGTCTCCTGATCCTGGCGTCCCCTCTCCTCCCCAGCCCTGACCCACACCCCGCACATCCTGGTCCCGGGGACCCTGGAGCCCGGCCGTCCCAGCAACCTGACCTGCTCTGTGCCCTGGGCCTGCGAGCAGGGGACGCCCCCCACCTTCTCCTGGATGTCAGCTGCCCTCGCCTCCCTGGGCCCCAGGACCACCCGCTCCTCTGTGCTCAGCCTCAGCCCCCGGCTCCGGGACCACGGCACCAACCTCACCTGTCAGGTGATGTTCCCTGGAGTGGGTGTGACCGTGGAGCGCACCATCCAGCTCAATGTCACTGGTAAGCACAGTGCCAGGACGCCTGTCCCTGGGGGTGTGGAGGGCAGGAGGGCAGGGCTTTGGGTCATGGTGGCTCTGTGCTGGAAGTCTGACTGAGTGAGGGACTTAGAGGGACGCGGGTCCTGTCCCTCGGCATTTTTGTGGTTTCTGCAGTGTGGGTGGGGAGTGTCACCTTATTGCTCCCCTCCTCACTCCAAGTGAAGAGGGAAACAAACCCCCTCTTCCCGTCCCAGAGCTTGCAGAGGAACCCCACAATCAGAGTATCTCCAGGATCTGGCTCAGGTAGGGGAGGCTCCTCTCCTGGGGCTGTTACTCATTTATTACGTATGCCAGGTGTGGTCAGACCTGGTTTTTCAAGGTTCAAATGTTGAGAGGTCTGCAGTTCATCATGAGCAGCCCCCTCCAGGCCTCTCTGTTTGGCTGAAGGCTTTGGTGGGTAAGTAGCAACTTCTTCCTTTCCCATCTGAAAGGATGCTGTTTATGACACTCTGGGCAGTGAATATTTGGGGGCACTTTAAACATACCTTTCAGTTTTTAGAGCAGTGTAGTGTTCACAGCAAACTTGAGTGCCAAGTAAATACGGAAGTTTCCCTTACCCCTGCCCTTGCATATGCACAGTGTGCTCTCCTCCTCGTCGGCACGCAGCGTCAGAGTGGTCCGTTGTTGCAGTCAACAAACCTAGTTTACCTGCCCAGTTTACCTGCCCAGTTTACCTGCCCAGTTTACCTGCAAGGCCTTCTGTGGGCACAAAGGACCCTTCATCCCCAAGGAACAGGCCAGTGGAGACTGGGAGAGGAGACTCAGACCCCTCCCAGAGGGAAGCGGGGACCAGGCTGTAAGGTCCTGCGGCACTCTCTGACCTTGTCATTGTCTCTAATGGAAGGCCCACGAGGCCCAGAGCTTCCTTCATGCTCCTGCCGTGGCCGGCTCTGCGGTCTGGCACAGAAAGCCCCAGGTGGAGAGGAGCCTGGGTCCTAGGAGAGAAGGGTTTGCTGGATGGGAGAGGTAGGGTGGACCGTGTCCTTCACCCCAAGTTCTGACCGACGCTGGGGTCCTGGGATGTGAGGAGACTCAGGGGGCTGACTCCTGTCTTGGAGGTGAGGCCCTCAGTACTGGGAGAAGGGGCCGCATGATTGTTTGTCAAGATGATTGTTCAGCCCAAGTCTCCTTTCTCTGCAGGAAATCACAGGACAAAAGTTACAGCGGGAGTGGTTCAGGGGGCCATCGGGGGAGCTGGCGTCACAGCCCTGCTGGCTGGCTGTCTCTGCGCCACCTTCTGCATGTGAGCCTCAGCTCTGGGCCAGGTGGGGGCCGGGTGGGAAGCTGGAGGGCCCTGGAGGGTGTGAGGGGCTGGTGCAAGGACAGAGGACCCGCGGTGTTGAGAGCCTAAGCCAAGCACAGTCTGCTCCCAGCCCCGGCCCAGATGTCCAGGAAGTGGGGGAGGAGTGGGGAGAAAAGGACCTTGTACAATGCCTTGTTACGAAAGCCACCGGGCAAGTGCTACCCTATACCTGCCGTAGTCACTTCTCCGGGCTCGTAACAGTGACCCTCAGGCTGAGCAAACCCAGCTCAAAGACCCTGGTGTCACCCCCTCAGAGTGAAGACCCTCAGGAGGAAAGCAGCCAAGACCGTAGGGGACATGAAGGGCACTGAACCTGCCACCGGTCCAGCCCCACTGGTGAGTGACAGGGGGACTCTGGGGTCCAAGCTGCCCCCCAGATGCCTCCGTGGCGTGGCTCACTGTCGCACCCTGTTCAGCATGTTCAGAAAGGAGCTGGTCACCTGCCGCCTGGTTCACACCGTGTCTCAGATTTATTCAGGTCTGGCGAGGCCAACCAGCCAGGAGACGGCTGCCATTGGAAAGGCGGTTTGTGAGTCCCAGTTCCCAAGAGCATGCCACGCAGGGGAGCGCCAGGGTGGTCAGGAGGCAGCGAGCAAGGGGACGAGGGGACACAGAGGGGAGGCAGAGAGGCTCCCAGTCTCATGGCGGAGGGAGGCGGGGCACACAGGTTCTGCAAGGCTGGGACTGGCTGCACCGCTTGATTTCTGAAGACTCTGGGGTAAACAGCTCCCTCGGGCTGCAGCCCTAGAGCTAAGGTGCAGGATCACGGCCCAGAGTGTAAGCACTCCATGTGGGGTGTGGTTAAGTGTGGGCTTTGGTTTGTGCTTTGTCGTGGTTGTTGTTTGGTTTGGTTTTGGTTTTGTGGCTCAGCAGCGATGCACTTGTACGTGAGTTATTTACTCTCAGTGGACACTGGCTATCCCGGGGACAGGCAGCAAGGGCCTGGATGTCGGCACATCACAAACACGGTGCTCACACATCCCTAAACACGCTTCTCCTGCTGGCTTTCCTAATGATGGCGGTCCTGTCCCTATAGCTCAGCCAGAGACCTGGCCCCGTCCGCCCTGGCTCGCCACCCCTCTTCCTCGGCCAGTGAGCCCCAGAGGCTGTCACGGCCTCTTCTGAGTCCTCCCTCTGAGCTAACTCCCCTCTCTTCTCTTACCGGGTGGCAGTGCCCCCTTCACATCCCTCATCCACATGTTGGTGTCACCCGCACATGGCCACTGCCCCCTGCCCTGGTTATGAAATGCTCTACACTGCCAAAAGTTGCTCTCCAAACAGCATGGTGTGGTGTTCGGAGCAGGAAGCTCAGGGACACCATCAGTGTAGGGCCTGCTCCCTCCCCTCAGGCCGAGAGGGCTCCCTGGCCAGTGGCCTCCTCCATCCAGGCCCATGTCGACCTGCCCGGTTCTGTTATCTTCATCCAGCCCTTTAGCAAATAGCTATCGGCTCCCATGTGCCAATTATTCTGGATGCTCAGGGCATATCTGTATTTTTTAAAATCCACCATAATTAGTATGTGTTTTGAACAGAAGTGACAAGAACTGAGACCACTCAAACAGCGATGAGTCTGGGTGGGGAAGTGGATTCTGGATCCATCCTGAAGGCTGAGCCAGATCTGCGAGCAGAGTGAAGAAGTAACTGTGGGGCAGGTGCCGAGGCAGCACATCGTCGTTCCCTCCTTGAGGCTGGAGATGGTGAAGCACAGAGAACATCGCTGTGGTACATCATTGAAATGCCAGTGACTGAAACGGCCCGCCCCGCAGGCAGAGTAATTTTTCAAGAGAGATCAAACGTTATTTTGTTTGAGGCACCTCTGAGAATTCAAGCCGAGACAACAAGTCCATGGCAAGAGTCTGGAGGGTGGTACAGAATGCGGGCCCCTGTGGGCAGGCAGGTCTGACGGTGCGCGAAGCCACAAAGGGGAAGAGTCCGCAGACAAAGCCCCAAACCCTCCGGCTTTCAGAGCCGGGAGATGAGGTGGAAACAGCAGGAGACTGAGGAGGAGGAAGAGGAAGGGATGAGGGAGGCGACGAGGGGCGTGCAGAGCGGGGTCCTGCGGCCCAGAGGAGCCGGAGCCGCAAGGAGGGAGGCTGAATGTTTGTCTGAAACTCCGTCAGGACCAGTAACACTGGGTCTGAGAAATGACCACAAACTGTGTCGCATCACTGCTGATCTTGGCCAAGGCGGATCTGGTAGGCTGCAGGAAGAAGAAACCTCTCTTGATAAGAAAGACCGTGTGAGAGAAGGGGAGGAGAGAAAGTGGAAACTGTGAGTTTCGGGGACGCTTCTGAGAAACGCTGCAGCAGAAAATGCTTCTGCTTTGTAAACCTCGACATTTCTAGGAGTACCCGGGCCGCGTGTCCCATGAGGCCACGTCGCCTGCTGTGCAGCCTCCTCCCACCTTGCCGCCGTGCAGTCCACGGACGGCTGCCCCACCACACTGAGTCCGCAGGACCAGGCCGGGTCTGCTCAACCTCTCTGGATTTGGCTTCTCCGTTTTCTGTTCTGTCTTCACCTATACCGAGTGACAGTGGCTGTCACGTGTTTATTTAACAGTGTTTGTCTTCATCTCCCTTAGTACCGGAAGCCACAGGGCCTGTGTCTGCGTTGCTCCCGTCCCGTGTGTCCTGTGCTGAGCCCACGGCGGGTCTCAGGGAGCGCTGGGGCTGATTTCACGATCGGAGAACTAGTGACCTTGCGGAGTACTTAATCTCTCCACGTTTAGCTCCTTGTCAGGAAAATGGGCAAAATAATAGTATTTTCCATATGGGTCTTGTGAGTGTTCCGAATTGGAAAGCAAAAATGAGTAACTGCGTAAGTGACGTCTTCAGAAACGCTTGATGGAAGAATGAAAGGAGAATAATGTCCTGCCAGGATGGAATTTGCTTCATGGGCCCTCTGTCTTGTCCGGTCCCTTTCTTCACTGCTGGACTCTGATCCCCTCTTTCTCTCTGCACACAGGATCTCCACCAAGAGTCCAAGCCACATGGCCCCGCAGACCCCTTGGGTCCCTCAAGGGAGGAGCAGGAGCTCCATTATGCCTCCCTCAGCTTCCACCCTCAGAAGAAACCCTCCACTCAGTACTCGCAGGTCATGATCCACTGACGGACTGACAGGGTCATTGGTCTCAGCAGGACTCTTAGCGTCTGCAGAGGCTGATGCTTTATCCTCACAGGCATTGAGTTTATAAACTACTGTAGTGGGTTTCCTGCGATGCTGAAATTATCTTAGACTTTGCAATCAGAGAGACTCGGGATCAAATCTGCGCTCTTCTGTTTACTAAGAAGAGTGCGACACCAGGAGAGCCACATCACCCCAGCATGTCTTGGTTTCCTGCTCTGTAAAATGGGTGTCAGGAGTTCTGCTTCACACGCTTGCTGTGAGGGTTGAATAAAGTACACGTGGAAGACGCCCAGCAGAAGTTCTGGTATGTACGGAGTGCCATCTGGTTCCTTCCCCTTTTGCCATTTAGTCCAGAGGCTCAGGGTGTCCCACCCCAGAAATGGTGTCAGCAGCTTGTCGGACTTGTTCTCTGCCTGAAGCTCTATCGTGAATCCCTTCCCCGAGTTGACTTCCCCTCCGGCACAATCTCTGTCTCTACTCCTGAACTCCTCCCCTCTTTCCATCTCGCCTCTCTCCTGTTCAGATTTTCTACCTCCTTTTGTGTTCTGCTACAGCTAAGGCCGCATGTTAGTATCTGGCATTTCCTATAGCTCAGAGATGACCACAGTCGGAATACACCGCCAGCCCCCCAGTCCAGAAGAATAACCGACAAGATTTTCAACACGCTCTTCAGGTCGAGGATCGGGAAAGGGCCAGAGAGTCGGCATTTTAGGCTTCACCAGCCACAGTCTCTGTGGTGACTATGCTGATCTGCCCTCGTAGCACAAAAGCAGCCACGGACAATCTGCAAATGAATGAACGTGGCTGTGTCCAACAGGACTTCGTTTACAAACACGGCTGCTGTCCGCTGTAGATTCTGGCTGCTCCTGCCTCGCCTTGGTCACCGTGCTCCAACCCACTGACCGCCCGAGCCGTTCTCTACACATCCACCGTGACGCCTTTCTCACTGGTGTGTGTGTCCCTGTCCTCCGAGAGGGCCTGTCACCATGTCCTCTGTGGATAAAATCTGCTTGGCCCTCAAAATGAGCTCAGATGTCGTTTTCTGAGTAGAGATGGTGAACAGAAACAAATGTTCATACTCTCCCTCCTAAAAAGACTAATTAAAAGAAAATTAGTTTATGCAGAAGCTGCCCCAAATTCACCATCAGCACTCACACCATGTTGGGGTAAGTCATACTGCAAATTGATAGGAATCCTTAAATAAATGGACTATTCTAGCACTGTGGCTGCTTCACTCCTTGCCTGCACCCCACTTCCACATCCTCAGAAAGCCCAGTCGCGTCAGCTTCTGCTTGCGCTAATGTGGGCGCGTGATACGACCGACCAGCCTGAAACACGAAGTTGACCGTTAGACCTGATCTAGATGAGAGCTCATTTTCCCGTTCTTCCTGTCTTTGCACAACTGTCTTTGAGATAATACCGGCATACTCCTTTGGAAATGATGCCAGAGACCATAAAAGGGGAACTCTAAGAAGTGCCGAGAAGGACGGCATAGAGGCAGCACTGTGGCCTCCTTCCCACGCACTTGCCCGCTCGGCAGGGAGGGGCCCTCAGCCCCGGCCTCACCCAACGTGTGCCCCAGCAGCGAAGGCAGCCGGACAGGCCCACTGGGCTCCTTCTCCTGGGCAGAAGAGGGGTCCCTCGGACAATGTCAGCCAGGTCCAATATCCCCAGAAAGGGGGATCGATGGGAGCCAGAACGCAGGGGCTGAAGAGCACCATCCGTCACTTCTGGATCTGAGATGCTTGTCTCCGGCCCAGAGACACGAGGCGGGGGGAAAGAGACGGAAAAGGGGCCCAGCCTCAAGGTCTGATTTTTCTGACTCCTGGTTTTCTTCTTCATTAGTGATGCGACGCTAAGCTGAGGCAGGATCCTTGAGGGAGGAGTCCTGAGACCAGCAAACAGGGATGTAGTGGGCACAACCCTCCGCAGTGCAGCCAGGTGGGGAAGACAGACACCACTGTCCACAGGAGGGCCACTGTCCACAGGAGGGACACTCCTGATGGGCGGAGGGAGTGCTGCAGGGAGACAATCAGCTCCACTGACTCCTGATGCCTGTCTGCACCCCAACAGACCCCAGCTGCTCCCCACAGACCCGGCACACTCATCTCTGTGTCCTCCTGGGTTAGCGCTGGCTGCTAAGACTCCCGGGTCGGGCCTTTCTGCACAATTGAGAGGCACCCAAGCTCGTCCTGATCTTGTTTTAGCACCGTGGTCAGCAAAAGTGTCACCATCCCACCCCACCCCACCCCACCTTCGTCTCCCGGGAGGGATTCAGGATTCTCTCCCCCCACCCCCGCACCCGGGGCCATCGAACTGACCTACAACCCAGCCCTTTTCAGCTTTTATTTTGTTTTTGTTTTTGAGACAATGTCTCACTGTGTAGTTCAGGCTGGACTTGAACTTACCACATAGCCCACATTGGCCTCAAATTCCTAGAGATCCTCCTACCTCAGCCTCCCAAGTTCTAGGATTACAGGCATGTGCCACCACATCCTGCTTATCTTTTATTTTGAAACAGGATCTCTCTAAATTTTCCAGGCTGGACTAGAACTTGCAATCCTCCTGGCTCAGCCTCCCAAAGTGCTGCAATTACAGGCATGTGCCTGACTAGGAAAATGTATCTTAGTGAGTGGAACATCCTTGGGCCAAGCCTTGCCAGACTCCTGTGCGGAAGTGGGAAGAGCCCACAGAAAGGCCTGGTGACATCCGAGGTCAGTGAAGCTGGTTTAAAGTGTCTGGGGGCCCTCCAAGGCGGGCTCCCCGCCCCCAGCACTCCAGAGGCGAGATGGAGCAGGCACAGGCATTCCTGGTAATCAGACGGTACTAACAAAACCTTTCCTGGGGCAGCGTTGGTAGGGAAGCATTAATCACTCAAGAGTGGCACTCTGCACTGTTGCAAGGCTTGGGCGGAAATGAGACTTCCCTTTCTTGTGTGGCTCTCCGTCCACCCAGCCCGGATAACTGCAGGCATCTGTTTTTCTTCCTCCATCTGTGCCCAATTTTTTCTTTTTTCTTTCTTTCTTTTTTTTTTTGAGACAGGGTCTCACTATGTATCCCATGCTGGCCTCCCGCTCTAAGCGATCCTCCTGCCTCTGCCTCCCGAGTGCTGGGATTACAGGTGTGTGCCACCACGCCCGGCTCTTCTGTGCCCGTTTTCGTTCTCTCCGTTCAAAACAGGTCCTGCCTCTTCCTGTAGTTTCTCACATTTCTGTCTGAAAACTTCCAGTCTCCTGATAGTTGATCTCAACTACTGCAAGGCTCCTACCCCAATTTCTGGCGAGACCCCTCCTGCAATTTCTTTCCAGCCCAGCTGCCCTGAGCCCCAGAGCTCTGGACAGGCAGGCTGTCTGGGTGCCGCTGATAGGGCTCGGAGACCAGAAAACAGGAACTTCGCGCCCCCAGCACTCCCCACGTGTGACTCTGTTGCTGGCCCTTGCCCTGCTCAGCAGTGCCCACCCTGCCAGCTCCCTCCTCACTGAGGGACCCTCCAGAATCCACCGCCTTGGACGGCTGGGGGACCCTGGGCATCGCCAGAGCCTAAAACACACCACAAGCCAAGGAGTAAACACACACACACACACACACACACATGAAAATTCTTCATTCCTCCAAAAGGCAAAAATCATGACTCTCACAGAGATATAAAATTAACACAGTGAAGATTTTATTTTACTCATTATTAATCAAGGAATAAGGAAGGATTAAAAGAATCACACATTTATGTAGAGGGTGAAAGAATGTTGGAATGGATTTGTGAATGCACATGAAATTGGCTTGCTATGGGGAGTCAAACAAATCTCCAACAGACGGACATACGTGCGTATCTATGCACATGAGCTGCTGGCATTTCTATCAGTTATCTCCAAATTCTAGCACTGTAAAATAGGTAAAAGGCAAAACAAAAATGCTAGAATCAAATCACCTCACCCAGAAGAGTATGCTCTAAAGAACATATGGTCTTTCATTGAAGATATCCAGTAATCTTGTGTTGTTTTTCTAAATTTCCTTACAATTCTTAAAGTAACTATTCGTTGAGTACTTATCATATGCCACACATTTTTTCTAGGAAGCACTCAGCAGTAAACAAAAAGATACAAAATCCTTCATGTGACTTACATTTTAATGGTGGGAGAGGGCGGTAAGGGGTAATTGAGCAGATTATATGCTATATTGATTGGTAATAAGAAGTTGGAGAAAAACAAAACACAAAAGAGATACAGGAAGCGTGGGATGGATTACATTCCTCCATATGTTGTCCCTGGACATGATCGATGAAAAACTGACATTGGAGCACATATAAAAAGTATGTGTGTGATCAGTCTATATAATCATGCAGTCACATCAGTCATGTAGACACACACACGATTCAGACATGCACCCAAAGAGACCACAGAGAAACATACACATACTCCAAACACAGAAACACAATTCAGCACGCACACACAGAGACCACAGACACACACACTTCAAACACACACACACACACATATACACCAACACACTTCAAAATACACATCTACACTTCATGTATACAGTGTAGATATATACACACACGTCATACACACACAAAGACCTGAGACACACTTTAAAACACACGTTTCAAATACTCATGTGTATACCACATATGCACACACACACACACACACACACACACACACACACCCCCTCAGATACACAGAGACCACAGATACATACTTTGGCATAAGCATGCAAAAAATTCTTAAACACCACATATACTCAGAGCTTACCACAGACTCACGCACATACACAGTCACGCTACAAACACACAAAATGGGACAACAAATGTCCCGTGTCCTGAAATGCTCCACCCTGAGGTCTTTGCTTTAGGAAACTGGAACCCTGGTCCTCAAGCCAACTAGAAAAGAAATAACCGGGATGTTTGTGACTCTGGGCAAATTTGCCGTCAGGGTGACTTTGGGTTCTCAGTGACCCACCTCCACTGTTCACTGGTGTCACTAGCCGCCTGTCTCTGCCGTCTGAGGCCCAGCAGAGCCCACGGGCCTTGCCGCGCTGGGCCCCTCCTATTCCTGCAGCAGCAGTTACACTAGCTCTCAAACGGAGCTGGGGAATGGACAGGTCCCCTCAGCTTTCTCTGGTGACCGGGGAAGGAAAAGACAAGCAGGGTTGAGAGGGGAATGGAGAAGCAGAGGGGCAAAGGACAGCAGACTCTGGGGCCACAGGCCAGTGTGAAAGCTGGGTGCACAATCAGGTGGCTTCTGTCCCGAGGGTCCTCTGAGGGCGCAATGGGGACGTGACTGGACACAGGACATACAGCGTGTCCAGCAAGTTCTGCTTCTGGGTCCATCCCAGCCCCGGGCAGCGTCCCTCTGGGTACCGTAGCTCCTCCCGCCCAGACTCCAGGTCCTCAGGACCAGTGTGCTGAAGGGATCTGGGCGGGAGGGAGCAGGGTCCCCTTCACGTGGCAGTGGCAAGTTCTGTTGGCTGCACAGCTGATCTACAAAGTGACTCAGTTCTGCCCCTTCCCCGAAAGAGGAGCGATGGTGCTCAAGGGAACAGCTTCAGGCTTACATTTCCTCAGACAGGATAAGGAACAAAACTCAGCCTAAATGGGGCAACTGACTTGTGGATACCTAAAACCTGATTTTCTGGGAAATAAATGACTAGCAGTCCAACCCGTGAACTGGCTTGTACACAAAATGACTATGTGCATGACAACTGAGTGCCTCCTACAGACAGGGACTAACTTAATAAGAGACTGACTCAGTGGGAGCCTAATTAACCCGTTAATGGGGTGGACTATCGATTAATGGAGTAACTGATTGAAAGGGAGACTGGTTTTGAATTCATAAGGACACTAGCCAGATCATTAACTGACACACTCACACCATTTGGTTGTCATGTTGGTAGATTGATCACTCACCAGTTGCCTTTCAGACTGACCAGGTGACAGCTGACCACGTGACTGAAAGGTGACAGGCTCACCAAGTGACTGATGAGATGACTTGTTGATAAACCAAACTGTCCACGGCATGGTTTTGTCACGACCCAGACAGACCTTGGACAGACCAAAGGGCCCAGGTTGGGACCGGGAACACCCAGGGGTGGGGGACAGTCACCGTCCGTCTGCAGCACAGGCAGGCAGAGTGAGTGTGTGACAGTCACCCAGAGGCCTGTCACCCAGCCTCGCACAACGCTCCTCTACCCTGCAGCCAGGGAGTGTCCGTATGCGCCGCCTACTCTACAACCAATCAGCGAGGCAGATGGAGTTTTGCGTCCTCATGTACCTGCCTCCTGGAGTTGATGCACAGCCACCAGAGCCAATCAGAAGGTGAAGGCCCATATCCCGCCCCGTTTTGTGCCCAACAGTACTGAACCGATGAGAAGGAGTGGGCAGCACCCTGGGAGCTTGGTGACACCTTTGTCCATTGCACACTTTCTGGCTTATTACCCGTGTTTTTTTTTATTTTAATTTTTATTATTATGTGTTTACAATGCGTAAAGATTACATTCACCCTTGGGAGTTGGTACATGTACATAGCACATCTTAATTCTTAAGTCTCCTTCCCTTCCTCCCTCTTCCCTCCTACACATTTTCCATCTCCAAGATGTGCTTCCCCCCATACACCCTTCTGTCTCTGCTTGCAGGAGCCCAGAAACTCTCCACCTCTGAGATGCTGCCGCCTCTGCTGCTGCCCCTGCTGTGGGCAGGTGAGTGAGCCGGGGAGGGGCTGTGGGGCTGCGCAGAGCCGACCCCCTTTCCCACAGGGTCCCTGTTTCATGATCCGACATTCCGGCTGACGGTGCAGAAGTCAGTGATGGTGCAGGAGGGACGGCGCGTCCTCACACCCTGCACTGTCTCCTACCCCAACACAGGCTGGAGCGCGCCTACCCCAGCTTCCGGCTGCTGGTTCAAGGGAGAGATCAGTCCTTACCAGGATCCTCCAGTGGCCACAAAGAACCCAAGTCGTGAAGTGCAGGAGGAGACCCGGGGCCGATTCCACCTCCTCGGAGACGCCAGGACCTACAGCTGCTCCCTGAGCATCAGAGACGCACAGAAAAGGGACACAGGAACCTACTTCTTTAGGGTGGAGAGAGGGACTTCCGCGCGATTGAATTACCTAGAGAACCAGCTCTGTGCGTTTGTGATGGGTAAGGGATGAGGTCACGAAGGCCCACACAGACCGGGCCTGAGCGACCCGGGACAGGGCCTGGATGGGATCCCCTGCTCCTCATCCTGGGGGACCAGGGCACAGGGCGCTGGTCCTGCTCGGGGGCAGATGGCCGGCCTGAGGCAGAGGCCGCTCTTAGGGCCACACTCGGGGTCCCCTCCAGGGCTTGGGCGTCTGTGTCTCTCCTCCCCAGCTCCAGCAGAGACCCCTGACATGCACATCTCAGGGACCCTGCAGTCTGGCCACCCCGGGAACATAACCTGTGCGGTGCCCTGGGCCTGTGAGCGGGGGACGCCCCCCACCTTCTCCTGGATTGGGGCGAACCCCACGTCTGCACTGCGCCCCGAGACGCCCCGCTCTTCGCTGCTCGCTATCATCCCGCAGCCACGTGACCACGGCACCAACCTCACCTGCCGCGTGGCTCTCCCTGGAGCTGGTGTGATGGTGGAGAGGACCGTCCAGCTCAACGTGTCCTGTGAGTGCCGGCCAGGATGCCTGGCGCCTGGTGTGTGAGGGGCAAGAGGAGGCAGGGCCCGGGGCACTGAGGGCTGGGTCTGAGGAGGAAGGAAAGAGGACCCTGACTCCCCCATTCTCCTGTTCCTAAAGTGTCTGTGGGAAAGTCACCCACACCCACCTTCCTGCCACTGAGAAGGGAATAATCATGTCTGTCTGTCCAGATGCCCCACAGAACCTGACCGTCCAGCTGTTCGAGGGAAATGGCACAGGTACGGTGCAGCCTGCCCTTCCGGGGGATGTGGCGGAGGGGAGCGTGTTCAGGATTGTAAAGGTGGGACCCCAGCACCCACTCTCACCCTGCACACACCCCTGTCCCACTGAGATATCCTGTGGCCCCTTCTTCCCTCAGGAGACAAATGTGACTGTCACCAGCCCTCATTTTCCTGCCTCTTCCTTTGATTGTTTTAGTGATTTTTTAAATAGCATAAAATCAGTCAGCTTGAGCTGCCATAACAAAATACCGTAGTCTGGTGACTTAAGCAACAGACATTTATTTCTTAAGCTTTGAGGCTGGAAGTCCAAGTTCACAGTGCTGGCCCTTTTGTGTCCCGGGGAGGGCTGGCTTCCCAGCTTGTGGATGACCATCTTGTCCCCACATGTGTGGAGAGCAGTGTGGTTCTCTAGGGTCTCTTGTTATAAAGGCACTAATCCCCGCTTGCAGGCCTCACCCTCGTCTACCCCTAAACTTCTTGAGGCTCCATCTCCAAATATTTGTCACACGGGGAGTTAGGGATTTAACATTTGAGGGACATACACTTCGATTTCTAGCAAAAGTTATGAAGACTAGGATTGTATTCAGGCCCTGCTGTTTTTCCCTTCTTACCTTCCACAGAGAGCCTACACACCTGCGTCTAAAAGCACACACACGTGTTCACACACCGTTCTGTACACGTTGCTTCACATCTTGGTTATTTTCATTTATTTATTTATTTTGTGGGGCTGGTGATGAAACCAAGATTCTCCTCTACCAGTGAGCTACATCTCCAGACCTTTCGTTACTTTAAATAATTTTTTTGTTTTGTAGAAATTTCAGATTTACAGAAAAATTGCAAGGTTGGGAATTTAGCTCAGTGGTTAGAGTGCTTGCCTAGCAAGCGCAAGGCCCTGAGTTCAACCCCCAGCACACACAAAAAAAAGAAAACAAAAATTGCAAAGGTGAAACAGAATGTTTCCATAAATCCCACATTCAGTTTCCCTCACTGTCAAAATCTTACATTACCATGGTACACTTGTCACAACCGAGAAAGTGGCAGTAGCATATGACTATGAATTTAACTCGCTTTTTCCTCAAACTTAGTATATCTTGAGATCTTTTTGTACTTGTATACTGGAAACCTTCATACAAATTAATGACTCAATGGTTTTCCAATTATAAACATACTATACCATAAAACGTAAACTGCTTTTCCATTGGTAGAAAATGGGTGTTTCTTGTCTTTTATTGACACAAATACCACTGAAATAACTGACATGAACATTCTCCATAATTTTCTATAGGAGAGAATTCAAGATCAAAGGACATCGTAACTTGTGTGGATATTGTAATTTGTATGGATATTGCCAAATTGCACTGTGTGGAGTCTGCCTACTTACACTCCCCTGAAGAGTGCACTTTCCTTCTGATAGCACAAGTGGATTCACTGTAATTTTAGTTCGCATTATCATTTTGTGGATAGGCTGAGTGTCTTTCATTATGATTAAGAATCACTTGTATTTCTTCTTGAACATTTTCTAAATGATTTAAAGATCTTTTCAGACTAAGGAAACCAGCCATTGGCTATTTGAAAGGCTTTATTTCCAACCTATCCATAGTCTTTTGGTTCAGCATGTGACGATTCGCTTAGGCAGAAACACGTCATCCTTTTTCAGCCACGGTCCGTGGTGGACCAGTGCTGGCTCTCCCTGCTTGGAGAGTCTCCAGCGCGCGTCCTCCCTAGTCAGCGCCTGCCTGTTCTTCACATTCTCCTTAAGTCCTCTCCCCCTAGACGCCGCTCCATCCTGCAGTCTCATTGGCTTCTCAGGGCAACCTCCACCCCACTCGCCTCCACCATGAAACAGGTATTATGGTTTGGTGGGTACCTGCTGTTGGGTGTCTTGCTCATGATACTGTGAGCCCCTCAGACACAGCTAATAGGCAGGCTCAATGAACTGTAGCTGAGAGACTACATGGCCAATGCTAAAGGCAGACCGGGGATCTGAGCTGGCGTGGATGGCTGGGCGGTGTGGGTGACAGAGACTGTGTGGCTGCTCCTCACTCTGTCCCCTTGCAGCAGGATGCAGTCTGAGCCTGTGAAGCAACGGAGGAGAAAAGAGACCCACATGACAGAGGGACAAGAAAGACAGAGAGCCCTCCGCAGGCCTGGGCTCAGCTTTCTCTCTGTCTCTCCAGGATCTAAATTCCTGGCTGATGGCTCATCGTTCTGTGTTTAAGAGGGCCAGGCCCTGCGCTTGGTGTGTGTTGCGGACAGCAACCCCCGTGCCGGGCTGAGCTGGACCCGGGGCAGCGGGACCTTGCAGCCTTTGCAGCAGGCAGACCACAGGGTGCTGGTGCTGCCTCGGGTGGAACTGGAGGATGATGGAGAATACGTCTGCAGGGCTCGGCACTGGCTGGGCTCTCAGAGCACGTGTGTGCGCCTCTCTGTGAAGAGTGAGTTGGAAGGCGCTAGGGGGCAGGCGCCTGGGTCCTGGACTGTCCCCGCATCCCTCTCTTCTCCCAACAGGCCTGCCACAGCTGCTGGGACCCTGGTGCTCCTGGGAGGCCAAGGGTCTGGGCTGCAGCTGCTCCTCCCGGGCCCGGCCAGCCCCGTCCCTGGGCTGGCGGCTTGGCGAGGGGCCGCTGGAGGGGAACGGCAGCGACGCCTCCTTCTCGGTGGCCTCCAGCTTGGCGGGGCTCTGGGCCAACAGCTCCCTAAGCCTCCGCGAGGGGCTGAGCTCCAGCCTCAGGCTCAGCTGCGAGGCCTGGAATGCCCAGGGGACCCAGCGTGCCGCCGTCTTGCTGCTGCCAGGTCAGGAAGTTATGAAGGGCAAGGCCTGGGGAAAGAGGAGACTCCAGGCTGGATCCTGGCAGCCTTAGGGCATGAGAGAAATGGGCCTGACCCGTGGCAGAGCGCCTGGAGTTCAGGGTCCTCCTACATTTGCCTGGGGATGAGTCTGGGGGCACGGGAGGCTGCAGCCATGTAGAGATGGGGGATGGAGGACCTCATCCCCAAGGAAGTGGGTCATGGATCTGAGGGGGCTGGATGCTCAGCTGCCCACTTAGAGGCTGGAGGTCATCCCTGGTCTCTTGTCTGCAGAGAAACCGGGACCCAGGATGGGAGTGGTTCGGGGGGAACCGGTGTCATGGGGGGAGCTGGTGTCATGGCCCTGCTTGCTGCCTGTCTCTGCCTTGCCTTCTGCATGCGAGTGGTGGCCCTGGTTTGGTTGAATCCTTCATGAGGTGGTGGTGGTGTGCAGTGGTGTGCAGCTCAAACACTCTGCAAAACTCAAATCCCAGAGCTGAGGCTAACTGGCGAGGAGTGAGGACAGGGCTGGGTGCGGCCAGCTCAGTGTGCAGTGAGAGTTTGACCTCCTGCAGCCAGGGCCAGGGCCGGGCCTGTTCCCAGCACCTGGTTCCAGTTGCCTGGGAGGAGGGAGCATCTGTTCTCGCCAGAGTCTGTGAAGCCAGATGGCAGAACCTCGCGTCTTGCTGCCCCAGTCCTGCTGGGCTCCCCACAGCGTCAGCCGGGCTGAGAGGCCCTCTCTCTTTCTCCAGGGTGAAGACCTACAGGAGGAAATTGGCAGAAAGAGGAGCAAGTGGGGGTGGCACCTGTTCTGTGAGGGGCAACGATGCCTTCCGGCTGAGTGAAGTGGCCCTTTCCACCTGGGGCGACCCAGGCATCTCACTCAGCACATCAAAAGCCGAGCTCTGACTTTGCCCAGAACATCTTCCTCACCTGATTTCCTGCTGCAGCCGCAGGCTGGTCACTGGGGGTTGTCCACCCCTCACCCCTACTTCATCTTGCACAGCCAGGGACTCACCAAGGCTGGTTCATTTTTCCTTTTAGCAAAGCTTTTCCCAGTGTAGCCCTTTCCTGCCCAGCCCTCGTGTCTCTTGCCAGGGCCTCTGTCCGAGTCTTGCCTCCTCCTCGGGATGAGCTTCAGGAAAGGAGTCCCCGGGCATCTCTCTGCTTGCCCCGAGCCATCCAGACCAGCAGCGTCCAGCAGAAGCAGAGCGCCGGGGATTGGAGACGTAGTTCGGTGGTTGAGGGCATGCTCAGCGTGTGCGGGGCCCTGGATTCAACCCTTGTACCACCAAAAATTTTAAAATGTCACCCATGTGACATTACATACGGAACATAAAGTTTTTGAGTAGCCACACTTAAAAAGTAGAAAGATCCCGGTGAGATTGATTTCAACAGAATGTTTCATTGCATCCAATATATCCAAAGTCTTATGATCCTAAATATTATCAATAATCAATATATGAGTTATCAGTAAGGTACTTTACATCCTTTTTTACATTTCTGGTATTAAGTCTTCAAAATGCAGTGTTCGTTTAGACGCACAGAACATCTCTTCTCTCTCGCTACATTCCACGCACTCTACAGCCACACGGGCCTAACAGCTACAGTACAGGACAGCACAGGCTGCGAGGATGAAGTCCACGTGCCTCGGTCTGGTGTTCACCTGTCGGTCCTCTGCCACGCTCCCCAGCCTCTTTCCCGGATCTGCCCCTCCTGACTTAGCAGGCTCCAGAGCCCCAGGCAGGGTCAGAGTCTTTGCTATTCTCTACCTCTGTCTGCAGCTGCCTCCTCCCATACTCGTTGCCCTGGCGTGACCCCTGGATCATCTTTCACACTGCAAATATACTCTGTTCTCTGCCAGGCAGACTGTCCTCTGCCAGACAGACGACTGTCTGAGGGTTTCCCAGAATAGCCACAGGTCTGTGCCCCGCCCTCACCGTGAGGCTCAGATGCCTGTGCAAGACTGACTCACAGCACCTGGCTTCTGCCCATCAGATCACAATGTGCAATAAATAAGACGTTCGCTTTTCTTTTCTTTTCTTTCTCACGGCTTGATGCTATTTCCTTGCCCTCGTAGACTCAGGCTGGGGCCTGTGTGCTGAAGTGTTACTTAACCTTGCTCAGTCTGTTTTCATGTCTGTAAAATAAGATAGCCACCATCATGTGGGGACGGGGTCCCCCTAGGTAGGGAAAAGATAGGGTAAATAAAGGCCTCCTCAGACTTCAAACATAAAAGCAGCTAAGTTCCAACAGTTAAGGAGATAAAGGCAAAGAGACTAATTCCGGAAGGCCCCAGGTAATCTGATTAACATACAGAAAGCAAACTCTCCCTTTTGACTCTTTAACAAGCTCTAAGGCGCCCGCCCATAGGTTTGCCCTCTGCCAAAAGACAAAGGTCACAGAGCTGAGGGAAATCAAGGCAGAGGTGACAGACAAGCCCAAGAGCCAATCAGGTTCCAAGGGCTGACCCAAGGGAAAAACCTCAATAAAAAGTGGCTACAACGAAAGGCCCATGAGTATTTCTCTTTCGAATGCTCCCTACTCGTCGAGTAGCTATCCATCGTCTCCTTTTCCCCCTTTTTCACCACTTTTAAATAAATTGTCCTCTAAATAAATTGTCTTCTCTTAATTTAAACTTGGTTTCTTTAATTCTTTACTGTAGCTGGGTTTACGATCGGTGGGAAATATATTTTCTAGCAGGACAGCAGGCCACAGTCCACCTCTGGACGTAACAATCAGAAAGTTGTAAGCATTCAATAAGATTAGTAACAGAGACAGACCATTATGATTAAAGTTTGTTAGGGTGGGGGAGCGGATCAGTGGTAGAGCGCTTGCCTAGCACATGCAAGACCCTGGTTCAATTTTAGTCCTGCAAACAGAATTTTAAAATGGTAAAGGTAACTGAGTGTAGTGGTAGATCCCTATAATCCCAGCACTCTGGGAGGCTGAGGCAGGAGGATGGAAAATCTGAGCCAAGCCTGGGCAACTTAGTGAGAACCTGTCTCAAAATAAAAATAAAAGGGCTGGGGATGCAGCTCAGTGGGTTCAATTCTCAGTACTGCAAAAACAAAACAAAACAAAAAAGAAAACAGTGCTAAAGGTACAAAAGCAAATGAATGAATGAGTGAATACTTGGGGAACGGGTGTGAGAAGGATCGATCAGTGATGTCCCCATCAAGCCCAAGTTCCCTGGCGGTCCTGGCCGGGGTCTCCAAGGCTTGTTCTGCCAGACTCCCTTCTGCCCCTCGTCAGGGTGAGCCGAACACGTCCGAGGCTCCTGGGGCAGCGCCTCTGCTGCCGGGGAGGAGCAGGAGCTCTGTTATGCCTCCTTCAGCTTCCAAGGGCTGAGGTCCCGGGAGCCTCGGGACTGGGAGGACCCCAGCACCACCGTGTACTCAGAGATCAGGGTCCCGCAGTGATGGCGCCCCAGCTCAGCCTCCACTCCAGCTGGACCCCTGAAGGGGCCTCGCTGAGGACAGTGTGGATCAGAGACAGGTGCTTGAGGTCGGCAACCCTCCGAATCAAAGTCTGTAAATGGGAAAGGAGAGTTCCTTGAAGTGGCTGAAGGTCACTTGGTAGTTGGGACCCAGACTCCGTTACCTCAGGCAAGTCACTTTACCTCCCTGTGCCTCCACTTCCTCCTTTGCAAAATGCGGATAACATTCATTAGGGACCTGAAGTGAGAAAATCACACAGTTTCTATTGTTATGTCCATTGTTAAGTGTGTGACTCTCAACCATATTTATCTCAGCAAGGATGAGGGAGGTGTTACCTTTTGACTCTGTGGCACACTGTTTTTGCTTGACTGTTTTGAAGAACATGTATTATTTTTAAAAATAAATCTACTTTCATGTGTAGCTTGCTGGTGTAGAAGGTACATCCTCCGACACCACGTAGTGTGTTCTCTTTGTATCTGGGTCCTTTCACTGAATATTATGTTTGCAAGACTCACGCATGTTATGTGGAGTTATTTGCGGCTGCAGCAGAAATCGGGTGAGGAAGACGTTCTGGGCAAAGTCAGAACTCGGCTTTTGATGTGCTGAGTGAGCTGCCTGGGTCGCCCCAGGTGGAAAGGGCCACTTCACTCAGCGGGAAGGCATCGTTGTTGCCAGGATTCAGGAAATCAGCACTGTGGTCTGCTTGGCACAGTGTCTGATGTCCAGTTAGCCCCCAAGCAATGGTTAGCCCGGGGTGCTTATCAATGTGCACTCAGCCAAGGGCCAAATGCTGCCAGTGTAATTTGCTAAACGACCTCTAGGTTTTGGATAGTGGCTCTGCCCTTGTACCCTCGTGCATATCTCTGTGCTCACAGGGGTGAGGGGAAGGGTGTGGGTGTACAGTATAACAAAGGAGAAGCACAAGGCCTATTCCACATATCCACAACCAGAATTCTGTTTCACTTCTTGCTTCCCCTCAACTCATTCCCACGAATCACTAAGTTCCTCCTCTGACCCCTGCAACCCATTCTCAGATCCAAGCCTTGACTTCTCTGCCACAAACCATAGCAACAGCCTCCTGGCCAGCCTTCTTCCCCTTCTAGCCTGTCACCAGCATCACCAGCAATGAGAGCTTCCTAATGCACCCCTCGGACTTTGCCCTTCCCCTGCTAAACACCCATCAGGATGAGTTGTTCCAGACTTCTCACAATTTCACCTTTGGCACTGGTGCTCTTTTGGTCACCACCCACACACACCTCAGCCACCTCCCTGCCACTTCCTACAGACCTCATGCTGCTTCGTACCTCTTCATACTCCATTTACACAGCCCCAGATCACTGCAATGCTACCTCTCTTCTCCATCCCTGCAGCACACATTCAGCCCTCAGACAAGCTGCGCCCCTGCCCTGCAATGCCTGCACTTCAGCACAGATTGCACCGGAGCAGCGTTTGTCTACCTCGGGGCTGTTCGTATCTGGGCACTTGGGGCTGGGCGACTCTCTGGCATGGGAGCTGGCCTGCGCATTGTGAGATGTTGAGCAACATCCCTGGGTCCTACTCACAAATGTCGGAAGCTTCCCCCACCCACTTGTGACAACCAAAACGTGTTAGGTTATGCCAGATGCAGAAAGACCTACACTGCAAATCAGAGCCTCCTGCGTCTGTGCTTACTCAGCAACCTGAGCAGAAAGACACATTTTCTCTAGCTCTTCCTCTCGAGGGCACCAAAAATGCCGTTACTTCATTCTCATCTGTTTTCCAAACAAGATCGTTTCAGCTCCATGCCGTCACATTTATAAAGAACTCCTGAGGAAATCCTTGGTTTTTTTCACCATCTCATTGTCTTCCATACTTCTACTGCGTGCCCACTCTATGCCACCCCCTGGGAAATAATCAAGATTAGAGTAGAAGCCAGCCGTGGTGGTGCACCTCTAATCCCAGCACTCTGGGAGCTGAGGCAGGAGGATCGTGAGTTCAAATCCAGCCTGGACAATTTAGCTACTGTCTCCACGCTGAAAATAATATGAAGGCTGGGCATGTAGCCCAGTGTGAAGGCTCTAGGTTGAATGCCCAGGAGAGAACATTAAAAAAATTAATAGCTGGTGCTTTGAAAAGATGAACAAAATTGACCAACCTTTAGCTAGACAGTTAAGAAAATAACCACAATTATGAAAATGACAAATGGAAATGAGGACATTCATACTGATTTTTAGAGAAACAACAACAACAAAAAAGAACTTTAAGAGGTTACTATGAGCAATTATACGTGGATGAATTGGATAATCTAAATGACTGGACAAATTCCTAGAAACAATCAACCTACCAAGACTAGCTCATGAAGAAATAGGTAATCTGAATAGAGCTACTAGTACGAAGACTGAATCAGTAATTTTAAAAAGAAAGAAACCTCCTGACAAAGAAAACTCATCGAGCAGATGGCTTCCCTGGTAAATTCTATTAAGCATTGAAAGAGGAATTAGCATTAATCCTTCTCAAACTCTTCCATAAAATTATAGAGAAAGGAACACCGAGCTCATTCTAGGAGGTCAGCGTTATCCTGCTATAAATGCCAAAGCCACCGCAAGAAACTAAAACTGCAAACCAATAACCTTTATGAATACTGATACAAACATCCTCAGCAAAACAATTCCGAACTGAATTCAGAAGCTAACACTATGAGCGGTGGGATTTACTCCTAAAATGTAAGACGGTTCAACCTATGAAAATCAGCCCTAGGTTGATAGCCACAATGTGCCATAATAATAGAATAAAGGAAAAAAAATACATGATTATCTTAGATGATAGACAAAACGTTGACAAAATTCAGCAGCCTCTTATGATAAAAAGCACTCAATAAATTAGGAATAGAAGAAAGTCACTTCCACAGGATAATGTTTGTATATGAAAACATCGTAGGTGACATTATCTTAATAGTGAAAGACTAAAATATTTTCTTCTAACATCAGAAACAAGACAAAGACACCTGCTTTTGCCATTTCTTTTCAACGCAGTATTGGAAGTTCTAGTTCAAGTAGGCAAGAAAAATAAATGACAAGCTTGAGTTGGAAAAGAAGAAATAATGCTCTCCCTTCACCCATAATAAGATCATGGATACGATTGGTTGTGCGGGAGGCGCGAGCGTGCCGCTGATTGGCTGCCAGGACCAGGCGACTGCAGCGCCCTCGGTCCGCCTTCCCCGCCCCACTACAGGCGGTGACTGTCCCTCCCTCCGGCGTGGTCGATGCGGGACCTGCGCTGGGTCCCTCCAGGGCTCCCAGGCACGCGACTCCTCCATCAGTCGAAGTCGCCCGTGAGCTCGAGGAGACGCCGTTTGTTAGGAGGGAGCCCCCCAAGCCTCTTGGTCCATCCAAGGCCACTCCGGGTATGAGACAAGAGTTGGTCTCTGCGTTGTCAGCCAGGTACCTGGACGGCCTGTCTCCGCCTCAGTCGCCCGGGCAGCCTGTCAGCACAGTTACCCGACCAGGTCAGTGCAAAGGGCAGGCAGGGAGCCCTCAGTCTACCAATCAGGAGGTCAAGCAGAGTGTCTGCTAACCATCAGGCTTCGTGCCCCCGAGTCAGCAGTTCACCCCCCAGTAAGGCAGTTCATGAGGCGACCCTCCCCTGTAGCCCGCCCTGCTCCTGGGTTAATGGGGCTCCCTTTAAGTCAGTCTGTTAGTGAGCTAGTCTCCGTGTAAAGCAGTCAGTCATTAGCCACATGGGGACCTAGTGTGTAAACCACTTAATTATTTTCACTCTTAGTTATTTGTTTCCCTACAAGATTTTTTCCATCAATCCACACACACACACACACACACACACACACCCAAGTCATTCGGAGATCAGTTCTTAGGAAGTCAGCAAAGGCGGTTTCTCCACTTGCACTCTGCTAAAGAAATACACAGGCAGAGTGTACTGAGGACAAAGACTATCCTGGAGACCTTCTGGAACGAGCCCCAGGGTAAAACTGACAGAGTGGTGGTCGAAGAAAATTATAAAGGGCTACATGAAGTGCATCCGTGTATACTCTGAAGCCTGGCAGAGAGGAGCCAGAAGAAATCAGAATTTTAAAGACGGATTAATCATTACATTTCTAGCAATTAAACACACCCGTGTGATAGATGATGCAATAAAAGAAAAACTAGAGGGGGGAAATACTTCACCAAAGTTATTCAGTAATCTATTAGCCAAACCTGGCCCCAGACCCAGATAGGGCTCATTTCAACACTCAATATGTGGTTTTAAGAGGGAAAGGGAAGCAAAAAATCGACAGCAGCGCCAAAGGAAGCGTGTGTTCAGTGCGTGGGAAGACGCGCTTCTGCAGCCAGGTCGCATCCGCTGACTGGAGGAGGGAGGCGGCCAGTCTCGACGCGTGCAGGTCCAGCGTCCCAGGCAGAGTGCCCGCCGAGGGGTCCTGCGGACGAGGGGCAGACGGTGGGCTCTGGAACGCTGCAAGGAGTCAGAGGCGGGCTACAGTGGGCTCCAACCAAACACTGACAGGGTCCAGGCAGGTAATTTAATAAGGAATAACATTTACTGAGAGCTTACTATGTGTGCAGTTCTATTAACTCATTTAATCCTAATAACAACCATGTAAGGTGGGTTTGTCCCTTGCCTGGTACTGCAGGTAGCAAATGTTAACACCCAAGTGGTTGGCTGGAAATTTTCTTTAAAGGGAAAAGCTAGGAGTTTAAATGTTTTCTGCAATATTTTGCTATTAAAATAGCCTACTAAAAAAGTAAATTTAAAGAGTAAGCATTTAGAAAGCCAAACAAAACCTGTTTACAAGCCAGATCCAGCTTGCGTACCGCCAGTTTGCAGTCTCTGAAACAGGCCAGCATTGGGGGAAGTGATTTGACTCAGAATCGCGCAGGAAGCAAAGACAAATATTTCTAGTTCAGTAGGAGGAAGAACCCAGATCCTTTTTCTGGAGACAGTGTGTGTGTCACATCGGATCATGGCTGAAAATATCTGTAACTTATGTTGCTGTGTAGCTTACAGCTCTTCCCGTATGTGCTTCAGCAGCCGTAGGAGGCGATCGGGGCAAGCTGACTTAGGCCCATACTTTATTTGTAAGGAAGTGAACTTGGAAAGAAAAGTGATCTGACCACACTTGTACAGTAGTGCTTAATGCAGAATGGAACCATGAGAGGGGCAGGGCATTCGAAATCAAGAGTTTAGTCTGAAATCTTCATCCTAATAGTGACGGCCTGCAGACTGGACATTGGACTTTTCTGGGTTGTGGCTTTCTCTATGCAGCGGTGCCAATGAGATCTATCTCACGAGATTGTTGAGAGGATTGAGTGGGATAAAATTTCTAAGTCTCTAGAGTTGTAAATGGTGGCAATACCTCCTCATTGCATGTTAGCTTAAAAGCAGTGACCAGTCATAGCAGCCTGATTCAGTGATCCATAACTGATTCATAACAGCCAAAGAGTAGACACAACCCAAATGTCCGTCAGTTGACCAACAGATAAATAAACTGTGATCTAGCCAGACAGCAGGGTACTGTCCAGTGATCAAAATGCAAGAAGTACTGATATGTAGTACAAAGAGCCTTGAAAACATGCCAAGTGAAAGAAGCCAGACACAAAAGATCACATATTATTTCATTTCATTTGTATATTCCGAGAATAGGCAAATCCATAGTTACAGGAAGTATATCAGTGGTTGCCTTGGGCTGGGGCTCGGGGGTTGGGGGTTGGAAAAACTGGAGAGTGAATGTTAATGGACAGAGTTTTTGAGGGCATGATGAGAGTGTTCTGGAACTAGACTATGGCAATTGATGTATGACTTTGTGAGTATACTAAAGTATCCCTAATTGTACATTTTAAAATGATAAAGCTTACAGTATATGAATTACACTTTAATAAAAAGTTAATTATAAAAAGTAGTTACTCTGGAAAGTTGAGCAGGAGGATCGCATGTTGGAGCCCAGCCTATGCAACTTAGCAAATTAATAAAACTCTGTGTCAAAAGTAAAGAATAAAAAATTTAAAAGGGCTGGGGGGCAGGTAGCTCGGTGTGAATCCCCAGTACCACAGAAAAAGGGAGCTACCAGCAGATCCACAGCTAAATACGTACTGAAAATTCTAGGAAAAGCTGGATATCCACATGCAGAAGAAAGAAAACTGACATTTACGCCATATGCAAAAAATCAATCCAAAGTGGATTAAAGACCTCGCTATAAGACCTGAAACTGTAAAGCTACTAAACACACACACAGACACAGACATACAGGGAACAAGTTTCCTGACCTTGACCTGGGCGATGATGTTTTTTGATATGACCCTGAAAGTCCTGGCAACAAAAGCCAAAACAGACACAGGGGACTGCATTACACTATAAAAACTTCTGTAGAACAAGGAGAACTGGAAAACTTTTGTACAGCAAAGGAAATGATTGCTAGAGTGAAGAGACAACCTATACCACTGGAGAAGGTATTTGTAGACCATACAGGCGATAAAGGGTTAATACTCAGACTATAGAAGGAACTTAAACTACTCAGTAGCAAAACCCCAAGTAATCTGACTTTTAAATGGACAAAAGGCTTGAGGATGTGTCTCAGCGATAGAGCACTTGTCGAGCAGGCATGAAGCCCTGGGCTTGATCCCCATCAGTGAAAAAAAGGGGCAAAGGACCTAAACAGGCATTTCTGGAAGACCACTGGAGTGGGGGAAAATGCTCAACATCACTAATATCAGAGAAAGGCAAATTTAAAACACAGTGAGATTACCTCACAGCCTGTTTTAGTTAGGTTTTCAGAGCCAATGGTTTTAAGAGAGAAGATTTAATAGGAGATATTTACAGATTACAATATTCACCGAGAAACCAAATGCAGAAGGTGCCGAATATCCATCTAGGCACTGGAGACCCAAAAGATCCCAATGAGGGCTGGGAGCCCACAGCACTGTCCCATGTACGTCTGTGTCTGCACATGATGGCTGGAAAGATCTTCCCTGGAACCAGGATATGATGGTCACAGCAGAGATGACAACCAGAGCTCCTCCGAAGCAACAGCAGCCATCCTTGATGACGGCAAGGCCCCGAGCTCCTTCCTCGTCAAGGCCAGCCGAGTTCCTTTCAGAAGAATGAGCCACAGCAGAGCTTCTCCTGGGAAACAGCCCGCCAACTAGCTACGGCTCCCACTCTGCCTTATGTTGCATCAGCAACGACCCTCAGGTGGATCTCGTACGCCCAGCATCACACCAACTCAGTCCGGCTGGGCGTTCTGGCTCAAGTTGACCATATTAGGTCCGCTACACACACACCCGTTAGAATGAGTATCAGCAAAAAAATGTAAGTAACAGTTGTTAGTGAGAATGTGGAGAGAAGGAGGCCTGTGCGCTGGGGGGAGGGTATAACTTAGCGCAACCATTACGGAAAAGAGTATGGAGGTTCCTTTTTAAAATTATAATCAATCTGGGCATGGGGGCACATACCTCCAATTCCAGCACTCGGGAAGCTGAAGCAGGAGGACCTTAAATTCAAGGCCAGCCTGGGCTACAGGGCAAGACCCTGTCTGAAACAAAACAAAATATTAAAAATAGAACTACCGTATGATCCAGCAATCCTACTTCTGGGTGCATATCCAACAGAACTGAAATTAGTAACCTGAAGAGATGTGTGCACCCCAATGTTCATGACAACAATATTCATAACAGCCAAGATATTCACTCAACTTTCACATCCATTGATGGAAGAACGGACAAGACAAATGTGACACACATGTGCTTGCAGGCATGTGTGTGCATGCACACACACACAAACACATGGAGGAATATTATTCAGCCTTTAAAAAGCAAACCCTGCCATTTGCAATAATATGGGCAAATCCAGAGAACACTATGCTATGTGAAATAAGCCAGACGCCAAAAGACAAGAGCTGCACAATCTCACTTATATGTGAAATCTAAAGTCAAACCTTACATTTACCGAGAGAGCAGATATTAAGTGCTCTTATCATATACACAAAAAAGGTTACCATGGATGGGCATGGTGTACATGACTGTAATCTCTGCTACTTGGTAGGCTGAGGCAGGAGGATCGCCAGTGTGAGGCAAGCCTTGGAAAACTTAGCAAGGACCTATCTCAAAAGAAAATTTATTAAAAAAAGAGCTGAGGAGGTAGCTGAGTGCTCCCTGGGTTCAATTCCCAGTAAAAGTTACCGTGAATAGTCAATTTTGGTTGTCGGTTTGACTGGATTGAGGGATGACTAGAAGATGGGCAAAGCACTCTTTCGGGTGTGCCTGTGTTTCCAGAGCAGATTGGCGCGGGGGTCAGAAAGCTGAGTGGAGCGCCAGCCCCGAGCAGGGGCGACGCCATCTAGAGGCTGAGGTTACAGAACGGGGCAGGGGCGGGGTAAGGCGCTGGGCATGCGCACTTGACCTTGAGCGGGTGCACGCTCCGCTGCTGACCCGGAACATCCGGTTCCAGCTTCTTCTGCCTTCGGACGTGGACTTGCACCAGCGCTCTGCAAGGGGGCTTTGAGGCCTGCAGCCTCCGAGGGGGGTGCATCACTAGGCCCGCTTGTTCGAGTCTTCCAGCTTCTTGATCTGAGCAGCTACCGGTTTTCCCGGCCTCTCCAGCCGCAGACAGGTGGCCACCGTGGAGCTAATCAGCCTGTGATCACGGAGCGCCATCTAAGCAGCTCTCTCTCCTAATCACGTGCATCCGGTTGGTTCTGGTAACTGTGTGAGGTGGCGGATACCTTAACTCAGGTGATGGTGGTTCTCATTTCACAGCCTGTCCGTATGGTAAACCATCAAAACAACTTTAAAATTCTACTTCTTTTCTCTAATCACTGCTCTACCCATAAGTAAGCCCTGGTGAGCGTATTATACATTTGATAAGCTTATCACATTTTATCATACATTTATACGAGCACAAGTAAGCTTATCAGACAGCCTATCATACAGACATACAGGCTTATAACACGTCTATACAGCTTGTCATACATTTGCCGCATCTTTGTTTTGTTCATTCTTGTGTATGTGTTAATGAGCATAGGATACGGGGATATCTAGGTAATTGCAATTACATATAATACATAAAGCTTTTACATAAGTGACAAATGATCCAATTTTCATTTAAATATTATGGAATAGTTTAGAGATACAGTAAGGTATACAAATGATACACAGAAACAAGTACCAACCATCTATATTAAAATATAAAACTACTTTGTTATATTCCCTCCCCAACAGAGCTCCCACTTTCAGCCCTCCAGATAACTGCTGTCCTGATTTGGAATTTATCGCATCGTGTAGTAAGGAATTTAGCCTTCTCTAAAGGGAAGCTTTTGTCCTGACTTCTGGGAGATAATCGCTAAGCTCTGGGAATGCCATGCTTGATAGAAGTGTCTTTGTTTGCCCAGAGGGCCTTACATCACACTCAGTAATCTAAAAATGTGATTTAGTGCCCCAGCTGGCCATACCAGATATTTTTAACAATGTGATTCAGAGTGGGAGCTGACCATTGCCAGATAGTCTAGCAATACGATTTACAATGGGAACTTCGGATCAAGTGGTACTGGCTCAATTTCCGGAGCAGCTGGGTATTAAAGTCAGATATGGAAGTCATCAACAAACCTATGTGATGGAGGCCCAGTAAGAACTCTGGACACAAAGCTTGGGTGAGCTTCTCTGGTTGGCAGTGCCCTGTGTGTGTAGTCACATATCATTATGTCATGCTGTCCCCAACGTTGATGGGCCCTAGTCATCTCTGCCCTGTTTGCTCTAGTTTAGGGGAATACAAAAAGCCAGAACGCAAACCTGACAATGAGAAGCCTTGCCTCAAATCTCCTGAGGTGATATACAAATAATGTAACCAATATAAAAGACAAAAGGGCCTGAGTGCCTTGGCCTGACCCTTAGCTGGGGACCCAAAGCCATAAGCACATTAGTAATAAAATGGTCTGGAAGTAAGAGATGTTTCTGGAAATCTGTAACACTTGGGTTCCCCAAACACTAATTCCAAATCTGTTGGTGAGGTTCTTGAGGTTAGATTGGAAAGATAGGGAATTGTAAGGGTTGATGAGCTTAGGGAGAAAGTTTGCATGAAGATTGGAATAGTTGATCGGACTGTACGAAGGTATTCTGTGAACCCACTCACCTGGATGCGTTATGGAAATGAATATTGTGTCTAATTGGGGAATTTTCCTAGCTATTATTGTCAAACCTTCAGAAAGCATGTAAATTCCTCCTTTAACCAGCAATGGTTGAAGATAATATGCTAAATGGGAACCTTACAGAAAAATTGCCCAAACCCACTCAGATTGTTAGTTTGAAACAGTATAGGCTATATATGTGATGGACAAAATATGATAGAGTCTTATTTTTTGATTTTTTATCTGGATTGTTAAGAACACGTATCTCACATCTTACCCACAAAATATTGCCGTTACCCACAAAACCACTTAAAAGAAATCTTAGAGTCCTTGGGCCGACTAGAGCTATCGCAAAAGCCAGTGAGCACCACCTAGTGGTGGGTGCTGGGATTTGGGGCCAGGAAATTGACATTTGAGCGAGCAAGCTGGCTACTGAGTTTTAAAACTGTCCCAGCGACTGAAGGACAAGGAGAAATCCTGAGACCTAATGCCCGTGATGTGTTTGGTGATCCTGGATAAACACTCCAATAAGGAGGAGCATGCCCAGAAGAACCCCATAATAAAATGGAAACGGTTTATACGGGAACATGCTGCCGAGGAAACGCATTCAGAAGCAGATGGCCTCTCTCCCCCTCGGGTCGCTGTGGAGCCTCCAGAGGAACTGCTGGATCCTGTTATTACCCGGATGGTGCCCAGGAGCAGTTCTTAGCTGACCACCTTGGAACATCTTGGTTTGTGGACGGAAATCTCAAAGTGAGTGGACTACACTGTTTGAAAGACTGACAGCCTGATTGCAGAATGAAAAATGTCAGTTCAGTGAGGTGAATTGCTCTGAAAAATTCGTGGGCAGTGGCCAAGGGCCCGGCCACCTGATCACGCAGATGGGCGGTGGGACGGGCTCCTAGAAGCCCGCTAGATAAGGCGTGACCCTCTGGGAGCCACTACGGTGGGCCCCTCAGAAAGTCTGCTCGTACCTCTTACTAATTACTACCTGTTTCCTCCCTCAAAGGCAATCAATAACCCAATATTTATGCTAGGCGTGTCTAGTACATTTAAGAAATAATTTTACTACCTATGGGGCTGCATCCATAAATATTATATTTTGACTTATCTAGTGTTTTTTCAAACTTTGAATCAATGCAATCATACTTTATTATTCACTCACACCTGGCTTCATGCATTCAATATTTTATTTGTGAAATTGATCTGTGTTGTTGCACCTAGAATTAACTCACATTTTGATTGCTGTGTAGTGAAATCATTTTTTTTATTTTATTTTTATGCTGTTTGGGTACTTTGGTTGTTATAAATAATACTGCTACAAACATTTTTGCATTTGTCTGTTGGCGTATGCATGCAAACAGTTATGTTGCGTAAATATCTAGGAAAAGAACTGATGGTCAGAGAGTGTGTGCATCTTCCACTATCATAAATAATGTGATTGCCTTGATTTATATTCTCACCAACAGTGTGAAAGTTCAGTACTACACATTCTCACCAACACTTTGTATTATCAGTCTTTTTAAATATTCAGCTGGACATGTTCTGGTAGCATCATAATAACGAAATCTCCATGTCTAGAAAACTACCTGTCAACACTTGGGACGCAGCTGAAAAAAAGAACGAATTAAACATAAAGAAAATAGAAGTGCCAGGCATGGTGGCACATGCCTGTAATCGTGGCAATCAGGAGGCTGATGCAGGAGGATTGCAGTGAGTTTGAGGCCTGCCTGGGCTGCATAGTGAGTTCAAGACCAGCCCGAACTACACAGTGAGACCCTGTCTCAAAAAACCAAAACAAAGGGGTTGGGGATTTAGCTCAGTGGTAGAGCACTCGTCTAGCAAGTGCAAGGCCCTGAGTTCAATCCCCAGCACCCAAACAAAACAAAACAAAACAAAACAAAACAAGCAGAAGAAAGAGAATAATATGAACAAGGACATAAAATGATTGCCTTCTTTGGTATTGATTTTCATTCCATTTCTTTTTCTATGGACTTGAAAGTTTTATAATTTATAATTCTGTTAGTGAATAACTTAACCATATTGTAAATGAATAACAATATGCATTTATGACTTTCTGTAATTCCTCAAAGCACTCAGCATTCAACACCCTCCCAAGGAGGCAGAGACTGGGAGCGAAAGACTAAGGGGGAGATGAGAAAGGGGATGTGGCAGTGGGGCTTCACCGAGGATCACAGGGCCCCCCTGTCCCTGGGTGCCCCCGAGGCTCACACCATGTAATTCCTGCTTCTCTGGGTGAACAGGTCTTCAGGACGACGGAAGCGACAGAAGCTCAGCCTTACTAAGAATACTTCCCACTCTCTCTCCCACATCCTCTTTCAGTTACCTGCTACCTCGTTTCTTCTGAATCACACGGTTACGGTGTTGGAGCCAGCACAGTGAAGGACGCCTCCTGTCCCGGGAATGGCTGCTGCTGCTTATGAGGCTGCCAGGTAAGAGGGGAAGCAGCACCGGAGTCCTCCAAGGAAGCCAGGCATTGGGTGGGCTGCGGGGGTGTGAAGAGAGGCAGTCAGAGTGGAGCCACCGAATAACCAGTGTGGGTCAGACTTCCGTGTGCCAGCTTCTGGCGGGACTGGGGGTGTCTGGGGCAGACAGCCCATGCGACCAGGGAGTAGGACTGGGCCTGAGGGTGGCACTTCAGTCGGAAGGAGAGCTGTTGCTAGCCCTGGGACTAGGCAGTTTTCAGCATCTCCCTGTCTGTCTCCGTGGGCATCTCCCTGTCTCCGTGGGGATGCTTCTCCCAGGGGACAGCAGTGGAAGAAGACTGTGTCTCACAGTGCCCTGAAAGTTCCTCATCTCCCCAGCAGCCCAGATGAGAAGTCCAAGATGAAGGGAAAGTAGCGAGAGGGAAATGACCCCTTCCCTCTCGTAACCTCAGACAACCCCCGTGAAAGAGTAGATAAAACACTAAGCTTGTATTCCTTGTAACTGGAGGCCCTGAAGAATGTGACTCTTCCTCATTAAGATATTCACTGAACAATCCATAATCCTACCTAACCTACACAGAGTGGACATTGCAAACATTCTTGCCCCAAAAATGTTATAGCAATCTTGGCTTCAGATGAAAGTTCCATCAAAGCCCACTGAAGACTGGGAAGAATAAGATAAAGAAAGGTATTCTATTTCAATAAATAGAATACTTTACCATGCACTGAGCTAGGGGCACTACAAACCTTAGGACATTTTTTTTCTTATAGCGATGGCGATGTGAGATAGGTCCAGGTAATGTCCCCATTTTCCAGCAGAGAAAGCAAGGGACTTGGTCAGTGGCATCACTAACTGAGAGAGGGAGAAACTGATCCCAGAGCCTAAGGGGAGAGTTTGGGATGGGAGGCAGAGAAGTGCAGTGGAAAGTCAAGTTTGATGTCAACCCCAAAGGACAGGAGAGGGACCAGAGGCATTGTAGAGCTCAGAAATTTCATTCACCCTCCATGAAGATGTACTTCTGAGGGAGAGTGGTATTGGGGATCGAACTCAGGTCCTTGCGCTTGCTAGGCAAGTGCTCCACCACTGAGCTAAATCCCCAGCACCATCCAGAAGTACCTTGTGGACTTCCACCCTATGGGAGTCTAGAAATTCCCTCTGAAGCTCCTTGTGAATCATGCATGAATAAGGAAAAGATTGGGCCCTGGAAGAAGCCAGGAAATTTGGGCTCTTTGCTGACCCTGAGCGCCCCTCCACAGCACCCGCCAGGCTGCTCAGCTCCTCATGCTCCTTGGGGGGGGGGGCACTGATGTGCAGCTGCGCCTTCCACGGGACCCCCACGCCGTCCGTGCAGTGGTGGATGGGAGGCGACCCTGTGGGTGCGAGCAGTGCCGATGGCAGCCTCCAGGTGACTTCCAGCATGCATGGCCCCTGGGCCAACAGCACCATCAGCCTGTCCAAGGAGCCAGAAATGGGAACGAGCCTTCTCTGTGAAGGCAAGAACCACAACGGAACCCACGCTTTGAGCATCCTACTGATGTCAAATCTGGGTGAGGACAATGGCGGGGGCGCTGGCATGGAGGCTGGAGGAAGAAGCAGAGTTGGGCTCCATTTCTGAGGTCTCAGGAGAGGTGCCCTCATTGAGTGCTCTCTGCTTCCAGGAAGGAGGCCTTTAGCTCCTCAGGCCTTCCTGAAAGGGCTGGTCCAGGGCGTTATCTATGGATCCATCACAGTCATTCTGCTGTTCCTCTGCCTCATCCCCATCATGTGAGTATGTCTTCCCTCACTTTCTGCTGCTGTAACAAAGCACCCAAGACCAGGTAATTGATAAAGAAGAGATGTTTTGCTGGCTCACACTTTTGGTTGCTGCAAGTCCAAGAGCATGGAGCCAGCATCTGCTTGGAGTCTGGTGAGGTCCTTCTCGCTGTGTGAAGACATGGCAGACAGCACCCACAGTGAGGCAGAGGAGGTGGGCAGGAAGTGGGCAGGCCTCTCTTCCTCTTCTTATAAAAGCCACTACTGCCACTATGGAGGTCCACACTCAGGACATCACTTAGCCCTGGCTGCCTCTCAAAGGCCCCTCCAAACACCATGAACACGTGATTTGGGGAATTAAGTTTCTGACCCATGAAAATCTGGAGGATGCACTCAAGCCATAGCCGAGTACCAGGTTAGACTTTATCTGTGGGCCTCTCCCACGGCCCGCTATGCGACGGGCATGGCCTGGGGCGCCAGCACAGAAAGGGCAAAGTTGCCTTCAGGAAGCCGAGTTTGAGAAGGGAAAGAGGCACCATCCTGGACCATAAAACAGGCCTGTGGGGCGGCTGCTTTCAGTGCATTTCACAACAGAGAAATACGAGGGAGTGGCGGCCTTGCAGAAAGTTCCCGAGGTGCTGTCTGAGGTGGGCCTGGAAGATGAAGTTTGGTTTGGCTTTCAGTAGAAAGTAGTCCATGCAGAAGGCCAGAGCACCTTGGATGCATTTCCATTGTCTCTGCGTAATTTCAGTTGCATTAAGAGTGACAGGTAGTGGCTAAAAGGGAGGCTATCAAAGGTCCTTGGTGTCAGTTCATAAAGACCTTTGAAACTTGGCTGGATGCACAACTAGAAGCTAAGAGTGAGAGGGGCAGAGTTGCAGGGGCCAGGACACAGAGCTGGGTGGGGGATCCTCCAACCGCTGCGCGCGGCTTTGACTGGACCCTCAGCTGGGAGTCGTGGGAAAATACGAAGCCAGGAAGAGCAGCATGAGCTTGTGCTGGGCACGGACCAGGCAGTGTGAACCAGGAGTCTGGAGCCCAGCAGGAAGCTGGCGTCTCTGTCTAAGCAGGAAAGGGCCAAGCCAGAGCAAGAGTTGAGGGGCAGCAAGAGAGTGGGAGAGAAAGGCGGGGAACAGGGTAGCAGGGAAAACAGGAGCTATTTTTAAAACATAATCAGCTGGACTTAAGACCAGTAATAACCTCTTTACAGTGTGCAAAGCCCGTTCATAGCTGACCTGGCCTAACCAATCACACAGGGTATGAAACCAATTTCCAGAGAGGTTGGGTGCTGGCCTGAGACAGCGCAGCAAGCAACGTGTCTGGTGAAGGCCGGAGCCCACTGGGCATGCAGAGAGGCAGAAAGCCTGTACTGATCTAAGCTCATTTCCGTAGAGTGAAACATATCAGAACGAAGCAGGCAAAGAAACCTGCAGTCACCAAAATACAAAAGAGCCCTAAAGTCAGAGCAGGCCAAGAATCCAAGATGACGCTGAAGCCTGAGGAACTGGGAAGATCCGCCACCGTCCTGTCTTCCGAGAGCTGGATCTTGGTAAGTACCCACGTGCCTGGAAGCCAGCGTCTCCGCGGGGAGCGGCTCCTGTGGTGTGTGGAGGAAGTAGCTCCAGTCCTGTAGGACATCGAGAGCAGAATGTGCTTGCAGTTCCTGTCCTAATGAAGGAAAGCCCCAGAGAGCCTTATGAAAGATGAAAATTAAGAGAAACCATTTAAAGAGCAACTAGAATCAGCAGTGTACACACACACACACACACACACACACACACACACACACACACACACGCTGCGTCCCCACTGAGAAGAGGGCTGGGGGGACACCTAGGAGTGGTTGTAGCATCAGAGAGGAAACCAAAGATTCAGTCTCTGGGTGCCCCGCCAGGCAGTGCTCAGCCCCGCACGGATCCCGCAGGCCCCAGTCAGCCCAAAGTGCTTGGAAACCAGGCTGGGCCTCAGTCCTCTATTCTCCTGCACCACACGTCTTCAGCGGGGCTTGGGAAGGACAGTGCCAGAGCTTGCTAGATCTCACTGTTATTTACTGTTTATGATCCTGCAAGACCAAAAATGCCCTGCTGCCCTCCCAACACCCTGCGTAAAGAACTACGCATCTCCAACGTCTTGCCAGTGTTTCCTGCAGCCCCGTCAATACGTCCTAATCTCGGTGCTGCGCGGTGCTGGGTCTTGGGGTGCAGCAGGCCCAAACCTTGCCTCAGAGAGCAAACAGGGTGGTGGTGAAGATGCCCCCACAGAAAGAGGACTGAGCAGGAGGCTGTCATGGCCCAGAGGAGGGAGGGACCAACCCTGCCTGAGAAGGTCATGCGAGGTGTTCCAGATGAATCTGAGGAAACATCCGGTGGCTCCTGGTAAGGAGATCTACAAGGACACGCCAGAGCGAGAAAACCGAGAGACTGCGAGGAAAGGTTAAGCCTGATCCATGTGCCTCACTCCTGTTCTCAGGAGGGTGCCCTTTTCAAAGGCAGGTGTGTCACCTCTAGACTTGTTCTGACATCCTTTTCTCTTTCCCTGCTCTGTACCCCCTTCCAGGAAAAGCAAGGTAAACTGGAGCCAATGAAGCCTGTGGAATCTGCATCATACTCGGGGCCCCACTTAACCCTGCTATTACCAAAGGCCTCAAAACCCTTGGAGCCCCAGAAACCCTGGAGTCCATAATAAATCTGAAGCCCTCAGATCACAAAGCCCTCTCAACCTCTATTTTTCCCTCACACTGGTTCCTCGTTGAGTAGTGCTTAACCTTGGACTTGACCGCACAACTTTTGCCTTTTTTGTTTTGTTTTGTTCTGTTTGGGTGCTGGAGATTGAACTCAAGGCCTTGCGCTTGGTAGACAAGTGCTCTACCACTGAGCTAAGTCCCCAACCCCCTGACCACACAACTTTTGAGGGCAAAGTCTATGATTTGTTGTTTGGGTTGAACAAAAGGAACATGGGATGGTGTCACAGGAAGGAAAACTGCGTGTGAAACTGTAAACAGGCCCATCCGGAAGTAGCTTCTGAGCCCTTACTGTGTGCCCAGTACCAGAGGCACACACAAGATCACTGGCACCGAAGCCGCCATATTTGAATCAGATTCCAGCTTCAATGCTTAGTGGCTCCATGCCCTTGGACAAGACCCGCCACCCTCTTTGAACTGCGTTGTCCTCACATGACACACACCTGAGGGAGAGGGAGCAGAAAGTGGTATCTAGAGACGCAAGCAGAGATGAGACACCATGATGGGCCCTGAGTGCTGAGATAAGGCATTGGAACTTTATCTCATAGGATCTTGCCCCCAACTCTCTTAGAATGTAAATTCTGCAGGAACAGGGACCTTGTCTGTCTTACTTTCTGCTTGTAGCACCAGCACCTTTGTTTATGCCTAAAATGTAAGATGCTTTCAAAAATGTTCATTGGATAATTGAATGAATGAGTTATATGCTATTATGTGGTTTGAAGCAATGGAGTAGAATCACCATTCTCTTCCTTCCTTCCTTCCCCCACCCCAATCTCCTCTCCTCTCCCCTTCCCCCCCCACACTGGTTGGCACATCTGTGGGGTGGGGCTTGGCGGGGGCATCCCTGTAACTTCCAGTGGGTATCACCTGACATCCGGCGGGTGGGAGGCTGATACAGTGCCACAGAACACCCCAGAACGAGTTAGCCTTGTGTTGCTTCTCCCTCCCCTTCTCCTCCCCCTCCCTCTCTCTCTATTAGACGAGACAAAACAGGAGGCAGAGAGTCAAGGAGATTACTGCTGTATCTCTTCACCAAGCTAAAAGACAGGCATGCAAGGAATAAGAAGGGGATTCTGGCATTAGAAAGGACTACGGCTGTGTATTGTTCCCCCAGAACGGATGACATCCTCCATTCTGGAGCCAGATGTCAGTAGTTTTCAGTGAGTGGGAAGAGGATCATCTTTTCCCTGGGGCGGTATTTGTGAGTAAACACAGCGATCCTGCAGCACAAGTGAGATACTCATCTTGTACAGAGGCTAAACTGTTTCTATAAACCCCCACAAGAGCAAGGACCCCCCCCAACATGCAGCTCACACATTCCACAGGAACACAAACACCAACCGAGTGTGGATAATGAGAGAACAAGGAACCTGGTGGCCTTGCCTCCATGCAGGTCTTCACAGGTATACAGACACTAAAGACATACAAATTTATAGTTTAAGATGTTGGTAAGTGCTGGGAAGGAAAAGGACAGGATACTGAAAGAAAGTTATGGGAAATAAACCCAGTTTGGATCACAGAATCGGAGAGGGCCTCTAGAGAAAGCCACAGCTGTGTTGGGAATTAAAGTGTAATTCGGAGCCAGCCGGAGGGACCACCACACTAGCTCTGAGGAAGCAGGTTTGGTGAGTGCGGGGCCCAGAGTAGGCCCTGAGCCGGAGCGTAGAGTGAGAGGCAAGACAGAGGGCTGGAACTTGCAAGGCCTCACAGGCTTGCTTGGGCTAGAAGTCTCGGTTGTATCCTCACTCGCGGTGAGTTACTTCCTTCAGTGCTCTGTAATTTGAGGAAGTGGGTTCGCGGTCAGTGCAGCTTTACCTGGGTGAACCGTGTGCCGTGTTGGGTTGCAGATAGGAGGCTCTGTAATGCCTTGGTGTTTGCTTCGACTAAAAAAAAACAAATGCAAAAAATAAAATAAAAAAGAAACAAATGCTCTAGAGGCAAACAGAGGAGAAGAGTGGGAGGTTTGGGAAAGGAGAAGAGAATGAAATCAAAAGAGAAATGGAGCAGAGGATGGGGACAGGTCGGGTATGGGTTTGGGCATGGGAATGGAGAGATGCAGCTTCTTCATGAGTGTCGTGTTGTTGACAATAGGGCATTTGTTGCGAGACAAAAAACATGGGTGCACTGGGTGTCTTTTGCTAGCCCTGGAGCGAAGCACTGGCCATCCGTTTCTTGATCAATGGCTTCCAATCAGCCTATCGCCTGCGTTTCCCTCAACGGCTGACTGGCCCAGGACTGGCAGGAGTCTACAGCCATCTGCTCCAGAAAAATCATTTTCCCGATGGCTGGGGACACTTGGCTAACTGTGGTCCAGCAGCAAGTTACTCGGCACCCGGTCGAGGCTGGAAGCCCGCAGGCTCTCCACGGCCTGCCGCTACCCAACAGCCCCCGCGAACATCGTCCTGCCCTGATTGGCTCCGAAGAACACACATGCGCTGTGGGCCGGAGCTTGGCGGGGGGCCTCCCGGCCACTTCCGGCGGGTGTCACGTGACATCCGGCAGCTGAGAAGCGGGCGGGGCTCCGCGGAACACCGAGGCCAACTGACAAGCCGGCCTTGTTGCGGTGCGCGCGGTTATTCCGCGTGTCAGGACTCACGGGTCATCCTGAGTCCTGAAATCCGTCCCATCAGTTCGTCCCTCCGGACAGTAATTTCTCCAGTCAGTATTTCCATAATTAGAAGGCAGCCAGTCAGCCGCCTGCTGCTTGCAGCGAACTCCGGGGGAGCATTTGGTGCGCAGGAAACAGCCAGGTGGAGACGCGCCGAGGAAGGCCGGGCCGGAGGACTCAGAGCTCGAGTCCAGGAGGTAAATTTGGAAAAGGAAACGATTATTTAGGGAGAGAAAAGAGGCTGGCTAAAGACAGTCACAGGGTGGGCCAGCGCCCGGGGAAGGAACAGAGGGCTTGAAGGGTCATTGCACACTCTGCAGTAAAACGCCCCCAGGTTACAGGGGAGGGGAAGGAGGGGGCGCCGGAGAGGACCGAGATTCTGGCAAAGCCCCCACCTGGAAGCAGCCTTCAGTTCTTCCTAAACTTTAATTGGAGGTTTTAGAGGAAGAGCGAAGAATTTTACAGGAAGAAGAGGGAGTCCGGGTATGAAAAGAAACAGTTGGTCAGCAGCGGGGAGAGGCCTGGGTGACGTCTTCTTGCTCTGAGGTGGAGGGAGAAGTTTAAGAAAGGCAGAAGCCAGAGTGGAAACAAGGACAGTAACTAGGTAGTGGTGATGTGCATGGTAGCGAACACTTACGCAGGGCTTACAATGTGCTGGGCTCTGTTCTGTGGATTTTATGTATGTTAGCTCGTTTAATCTTCCCAGTGATCCTACAAGATGGAAAGTGTTATAGGTGAAGAAACTAAGGCCCAGAGCGGGGATGTAACTTCCCCACAGTCACAGAGCTGGCAAGTGATGAAGATGGGCTTAAACTCAGGCTGACTGACTGCAGAGCCTCAGCCTAACCACTGTGCTTTATACACTCTGGTCCCTACAGCTGGGAAGATGGGGCGGATGGATGGAAGAACACACATTCTATGATTCTACGACGTCCTAAAAGAAAACACAGCGCAGTATTTAGGGTGCATAAAATACCAAGAGATACAGTGAGTAAGAACAACAGCTCAAAGAACAGGAAAAATAGAAATATAGTGTTATCAAGTTTTTTTGTCTATGTTAAATAGTATGGTATTATTCGAAGGTGGATGGGATAATAATTTTAAGAGATTAAGAGATATATTGCATTCCTATGGCACAACTTAAAATTATCTAAAACTATAACTAATAGGCCAATAGTTGAAATAAAATCATAAAAATACTCTCTGTGTCTAATACTAGTCAAGAAGAGTGGAAGAAAGAAACAAAGAGTAGATGGGACAAATAAAAACTAACTGGAAAGATGGTAGATTTAAAGGCAACCACATAAATAATTACATGATAAATAATGTAAGCATTCCAACTGAAAAGCAGAGAAAATTCCATGTATATATCTACAAGAGACCTGGTTTCCATATAAAGCCTTAGATAAGTTAAAACTAAAAGAAAGGCAAAAATAAAAAAGCAAAATCCTAATCCGAAGAATGCTAGAGAGATCATGTTACAGTCAGACAAAATGGACTTCAAAACAAACCATGAAGGGTACAGACACAATGTAACAGGCCAATGTGTAGAGAACCAGTGAGTTGGATAAGAGTCTAAATATGGTTGCCTGAAATGAGATCACATCAGAATACATAAACAAGAAGTCGTAAGTGACCGCTAATGGACATGGAGTTCCTTTTTAGGAGGATGGAAGTGTTCTAAAATTAGGTAGTGGTGAAAGTTACACCACTCTGTAAATACACTAAAAACCACTGAATTGCATACTTTAAGGAGGTGAATTTTTCTAGTGTCTGAATTGTATCTCAAAAAAAAATATTTTTTTTTGAACTTGGCTTAAAGTCAGTTTCAGAGGAAGAGAAGTTCATCAGCAGTCACCTCGGATTAACTGTGTGCTGTGATTTAACCGTATTCCACCTGGAATGGATGTGGGAAGAATACAAATGTGCACACACACACACACACACACACACTATTATGTTCTCTGTAATAGTTAGATCCTGAGAATTCCTAAATTTATATTTTAAAAACAAGCCAGGCATGGTGGTGCATACCTATAACCCCAGCTACTCAGGAGGCTGAGGCAGCAAGGTCACAATTTAAAGGACAGCCTGCACAACTAAGTAAGACTGTACATCAAAAGAAAAGAAAAACATTAGACGGCCTGGGGAACGCAGCTCAGTGGTATAGCATGTGTGGGCTCAAGCCCCAGCGCTGCTAAATAAGTAACTGCCTGCTCCCAGTGAAGGAGAATTAGGCAATTAGCTGTCCCTCCTCAGCGACTGAGAGAGCAAGTAGGTGAAAAAGCAGTATGGACGTACAGTGCTGTTCTTACTGGGTTTGGGGGTGCTGTTGTCTCCTTCTAGAGGTGGTTTCTAGGTTCTTTCTGTCCTGAGCAAAAAGTTGGTCAAGACAAGCGCAAACGGTGACCCGGTTTTGCATTTGTTAAAGGTAGGAAGAGAAAGGGGCTCTGCCAAGCAAATTTGGGTCCAGTAAAAATAGGGAAAAGTGGGTGTACCTACAGGACGAGAGCGGCTACCGTGAAGAGACACAGCAGCAAGCGCTCACCAGCAACCGTGCTTTTTTGTCTCTCCCATTTCTGAGGCTGGTGTCTCTCCCGCCCTGTCAGAAACCTGCGAGTCCTCGTGGGAAGTCCACAAGCAGGGCTTTGGGAACCCTGCGCCTGCGTCCTGGGATTTTGTAATTAACAGGTCACACCTACTTTCTCAGCTGGGCTTAGTTGTGCCCTAATCTCCTGCCTCATTACCAACAAAATTGACCTAAGGAATATTTACAAAATATTCTATCCAACAACAGTAAGAAACACATTATTTTCAAGGGCTTATAGAACAGTTACTTAGTAGACCATATTCTGGGCCATAAAAAAAACACTCAACGAGTCTAAAAGAATTAAAATCATGTAAGGCATGTTCTCTAGTGACATAGAATTAAGTTAGAAATTAAAAAGAGACACTTAGAAAACCATCAGATATCTTGAAATTCATGTATTTCTAAATAACTAATGAATCAAGTAAAAAAAAAAAAAACAATCCGCAAGATACATTAGTTTCTTTGGAAATCCATAGCAGAGTACCACAAGTCAGGTGGCTTACGACAAGAGAAGCTTATCTCACGACCTGGAGGCTGGAAGTCAGAAATCAAGGTGTGGGCAGGCTCAGCTTGGTCAGAGGGCGCTGAGAGTCTGCCCCCACCTGGCTCCTAACTATCTGGCGGCCTTATTTGTAGACCCACTGCTCAAATCTGTCTTCACACTGTGTTCTTCCTGGTGTCCCTCTGTTGAGATTTCTCTCTCCTTCTAAGGACCACAGTAGATGAAGGCCTGCCCTAAGGGCCTAATCTTAATTAATAAAGCTTGAATAAACACCAAGAAGAAAGAGAGAAGACACAAATTATAAATGTCAGTAATAACTCACCATAACCACAGATCCTGAACATGTTAAAAGAATAAGAGTATATGTAAGCAACTTGACACAAATAAAGTTGCTTACTAAATAGACTGGGATTCCTTAAAAGATACAAATTACCAAATCCCATTCAAGAAGAAACAGATGACCCAAATTGCCCTGTGTCTATTACAGAAATTGCATTTACAGTTAGAGATGTTTCTACCAATAGAACGCCAGGCCTGGGTGGCTTCATTGATGGATTCTACCAAACACTTCAGAATAAGCATTTATAATATATAATTGTTTCCTAAAATATAAAAAGAATATATCATCAATTATTTTATGACGATTGCATTACTTTGATAGGAAAATCAGTCATTGACTTGATTATAAGAAATCTATGGACCAATATCGTTTTTTCTTCTTTTTTTTTTTTTTAGTGCTTGGGATTGAAACCAGGGCCTTCTCACTGAACTACGTCACAAGCCTTTTTTTTAAATTGAGACAAGGTCTTGCTAAGTTGCCCATGCTGGGCTCAAGCTGGTCTCAAACTGGTGATTCTCCTGCCTCAGCTTCCCAGAGGGCTGAGACCAATATCTCTTTTGATGATAGATACAGAAATGCTAAAAAAAAATTCACAAAATCCAACAATATTTTTTCAATTTTTATTTTTTATTAGTACATGTTTGCAGTATGTAATGATTACATTCCTCATGGGGAACTGGTATGTATAAATCACAGAGTTTAATGCTTTTTTCATCCCCTTTGCCTCCTCTCCCTCTCCCTCCCTCCAAATCTTGGTCCTTTCTCTTTTGCAAAAGATCTATTTCCCTACATCTACCTTTTATTTTGCTCTTTGTTTATATTTTGGGTTTCTCCTGTGAGAGAAACCACATGTTATTTAAGCTCGAGTGTCTGATTTATTTCATACAACATTACGGCCCCTGGTGCATCCATTTCCCCACAAATGCAGCATCTCACGATCATGTGGGCGTGTCACAGGAATGCATGATTGATTCTGCATTTGAAAATCAATCTGTAATATATCAAAGAAAAACTCTGAATGCTATGGTCTCAGTAGATACAGAGAAAGCATTTAACAGAAGTCTCCATCTATGATTTTTTAAAAAAGAAGCCCAAGCAAACTCTAAAGAAAGAGATGTCTTAGGCTGATAAAGAGTTTCTACAAAAATACTTCCTAAAATCAGGAACAAGGGAAGACTGTACACAGGCACCTCTCTATCCAACTTCGCACAGCAAGCCTCTCTAGGTCAGTAAGTCAAGAAAAGAGATTGAAGAGGAAGAAATAAGACTGTCCTTATTTACAGACAGCATGGTTGTCTACATTGAAAATCCTAAAGACTGTGAGAGATGAGAGAGAGAGAGGAAGAGAGAGGCAGGCTCCTAAATTAATGGGTAAGTTTATTGGTTGTCAACAGAGATAGTCAATATACAAAACACTAACTGGATATCTATATGCTATCAAGAAAATAGAGGTTGGTGGGAGTGTCCTGCATCTTGCTGGACGCATGATCAAATACACGCATTCATCTTTAAATTCATGGAACTGTACACAAAACATGGATGCTTTTTATTTCATGTAAACTCTAATCTCAATAAGGATGATTTTTAAAAATGTTTCCAGAGCCCGGCAGACTTCCACTTGCTCTGCGTTGGCCAGAACCGTGTTGTATTATCACCTTGATCTGCAAGTGAAGCCAGGAAAGCACCCATCAGTTATTCCTGACCCTCTAGTGGCACCAGCCAGGCGTGATGTGGCTGGAGTGTCCCCGGGGTCAGCAGCCTGCGAGCAGCCAGACACAATGAGCAGCCGAAGCTCAGACTCAGGCATGCCAGTCCCAGGCCCGTGCTCTTCGCAAGACCGTGCTTGTTTATTTTTCCCAGAAAATATTTATCAGACTAGAACCCATCTAAGCACTGTGGGGGACACACAGGAATATTTGATGTAAGGCTTTCCCTCAGAGAGAGAATCTGGGATGGATTCCCTGCCACGTTATTTCCTATGTTTCCCAACTAGTGCTCCATGAGGCCACCAGGGGATGAGGCTCCCTACGCTGTCTGCAGCAACATCCTTGAGTCTCTGGCTTTCATCCTCATGGTTGCCAGATGGCTGCTCCATCTGTACCACCACATCCTCGTCTCAGGGAGGATAAAGAAAATGACAAGGAGGAGGTAGTGGTACCAATAGTAGAGAAGAACTCCCTAATATCTCCAGCAACTAGCCTCTTACTTTAGTGTCTTAAGTAAACCAAGTCTTTCAGAATATTTGCTTGATAATAAATCTAGCAGAGTCAAGGATTTTAGCTTGCCGTGGTCCGTGTGGGAGAAGAGTGCCATCCTACAAACAGGTATACAACTTGGAAAAACAGACATCAGTTACAGTGTTCATGTTTCCAGGGCAGGAACTCAGCAAGTAAGACAACACAGCCTTTTCATTTGGAGAACATTATCAGGAGACATGGAATAATTTCTAACGCTGTGGCGTCTCGTAAGACCACTTTTTTCAAATTGTTCTTCCAAGAGCAGATTATATTAAAGACTAGAACAAGTCAGTCATCATCATGAATATTCATACAAAGCCGCTGCAGAGGATAACACAACTGTATCCTCACAAACATCCCCGGTTCTGCACGGTATCATATTCAATTCCTTGAGCCATTTTATCACACCCAACAAAATCTGTTGATTTATTGCTGCAGGGAAAAGAGTACCGTCAACTCTTCCTGAAATTGATTTACTCTATTATGAAAACTTAGGTTTTTAAAACCAGGCTTTGGAATTTTATTAGCTAGTATTATATGTAAAAAAAAAAAAAGTTCAGTATTGATGGCAAAGGGGAGCTGAATAGGTTTTTATTTACCAGTAATCATTTTATAGCATTTGTCTTCTACTGGCTCACTGAGCAAAACTATGTCATGTGACCACCCCTAGATATAAAGAGGCAAGAAAAGAGAGATTGGTTTTAGAGATTTTTGTTCAAACTTAGGACTTGATTGCCTAAGCAAATCTGAACTAATACGGAGGAAGCAGAAGATGGCTATCTGGTGGGTCACTCCCAGGATCTGACTGAGAGATCGCCCCAGATGAGGTATCTGTGGGGGTGCTGAAGAACACCTGGCATCCGGTCTGTACTGAGCCAGTGAGGAGCTTCCAGGAGGAGGTTACACTTGGCCTGGACTTGGACAGAGGTCGGGTTGGAATGTAGGCAGAGGAAGAAGCTGCAAAAGGGGGTGCAAAAGCAAGATCATGTGCAGAGGGAGGAATGTGTAGAAGGGGTCAAGAGGGCCTTTTCCTGTCTGGCTTGGAAAGAATGGTGGCCGCGTGGGGAGAGGCCAGTGGAGATGACGTGAATGTGGGGCAGAGTCTTGGGGAGTTTTGAAAGCAAAGCAAGAGAGAAATCACAATAGATGTCTTCTGTGTGCATAGTCTGTGACTGGCACCGTGGCCCACTGTGTGCCCCGTTTCATCTATTCAGCAACTCCCCAAGAAATGATTCTGTGTCACAGATGAGGGAACAGCCTCTGAGAGGTGAAGCAACTTGCCCAAAGTTGCTAGAAATTGTGGCTGACTCTCCTGGTTCTGTTTCGAACCCCTGTTGCTCTGGGACGTAAATAATAAGTACATCCACATCTGCTCTCAACGTCCTCACCTGTGTGGCAGGTGACAGAGAGTCACGTCCTAGAGAAGGGGTGCGGCGCGTGGCTCAGAACCAAGTGCCCCGAGATCCCCAGATGTGAGAAGTGGGGCAGTGACTTAGAGCAAGGGAAGGTGCAGCCTCAGCCTGGCGCTGCCTGGCTGTATGTTTGACCTGGCGCCAGGCCTTGAGTCTCCCTGGGCCTCAATTTCCCCTTGTCTAGGGGGCAATAATAAAATCATTATGAAAGTGGTTTAAGCACTTTCTATGCCCAAACCTATGATGGTGCAAGGAGATCTGCAGAAATATCTCATTCAGGTTAGTATGCTGCCATAATTTTAGGGTATCAGTAGAAGGAGCCTCAGGATCCATGTAGTCCCCCAGCCCATCCATTTTGTACATGTGAGAGCAGTTACCTAGGGAATGGAGAAGGCAGGCGAAGGGATAATTGTCCACAAAGAGCTGCAGCTAAGTTACAGTCTGTAATCATTGTTAGAGGGTCCACATGTCTCTGGGGCTATTCTCTGTAGTCCTCATGCCATCATAGTGTTGGCATCCTTGTAACCCTTTCTGAGACTCAGAAATGATGTAACATGGTGAAGGTCACAAGACACACTCAGTACCAAAAACAAGGGAACAGCAAACATGGCAGACTAGCATGGGGTGGGGGTGCCGCCTGGGAGTCCCCAGATCACCTGCGGAACTCAGCGGGGTATTATACTCATGGCTGCAGTTGATTATAGTAAAAGCATACAGCACACAGATTGGCACAGATTGGCAAAAGCATACAGATTGGCACATGGGGCTGGGTGTGGGAGAGACCAGGGCGAGCCCCAACACAGACTGTGCTTTATTCCAGCAACCACATACAGTGACGCAGAGTTTTGCTGGTTGGGAAACTCAGTGAGCCTTCGATCCAAGGTTCTCATTGGGCGTCTGGTCACACAGGCACAGCTGACCTCAGTCTGCAGCCCTCCAGAGGTCGAGCTGATACTGCGCAGCCCAAGGTCCCCACCGTAAATCACATCGTTAGCTTAGACTGTCTGGTACGGTCCAGCGCTAAAGGTAAACACAGACTCTCTTATCAAGAAGGACATTCCAAAGGCTTAGAGGTTATCTCGCGGGAGCTGGGCACATGCCAGGCCTTTCCTGCATAAGATTAATGCTTGAAAGCATAGGTGGTATGCCGAAGACACCAGGTGAGTCTGGTTTTCAATGTAGCTCTCTCCCTACAGAGTCACTGTCTCATTTTTTGATGGAAGTCTAGAAGATACCAGTAGGAAAAGGGTGGTTGTGCACCACAATTCCTTGCATATTTGAATTTCTTAAGAATCCCCAAGCAATTTCCATGGTCATGTACTAATGGCTCAACGAAAATATCAGCTTCCTTGTAGCTACAAACAAACCCATTGCTACCAGAGGTAACACTGAGGATAGATTCTATTACTGAGAATCCTCAGAAACAAGACTGTACTCTGCTCTGTATTATGATCCATAATATACTCAAAAGGACAGCATGATACACTTATTCTATGCAGATGTAAGAGAATAAAGTGTTTTCCTGAGGGAGAATATTGTACTTTCTGTGTCAGGCGATGTTCAGTCTCATGCACTATGTAGCAAGGCAAAAAGGAAATCCAGAGAGGGTTCCGGTAATTGTGTGGTTTTTTACTCCACCAGTTATTGGGCTTTATAAAACATTAGGTATTTAATATCTACAATAATAACAGATAGGAGCAGTTGGTTACTTCATTTTTCCAAATAGAAATGGCGAGAAGAGGGGAAGTGACTTGCCCAGCAGCCTCCAGGGAAGGGTGTAGGGTGAATCACAGATCTGGCCGGGAAGGAGCCTAAGAGATGAATTGGGTTGGAGAAAGGGAGGCTGGGTGGGAGCTAACAGCAGGAAGTCTGGTGTGTGGGACAGGAATGTAGGTCCTCAGAGCACTCTCCTGTCCAGAGTTCAGACGCATCCCCTCTCTCTCCTCCAGACCTGACCCCAGCCAGCGCTGTACATCCCAGAATCCTTGTGGCTGGGGAGGCTGGACCACTCAAGTCACGGCACAGGAACTGAAGCCCTTCTTGTCTCTGGGATGGGGTCCGCCATGTCCTCCGGGACAGCTGTCCCCAGGGACTCCTCCTCCTTGGGGCTGCACATCAACCCGAAGCCCGAGGGCCACAAGACCACCCTCGGATGTCATTTGAACTTCTCCCTGGATGCCTTGACCAGAAGTAGCACGCTCAAGCGCCAAGTGGTCTGTGAGTGCTGATGGGCCTGGGCGGAGCCTGGAGTCCGGGGGAAACGGTGGGCCTGACAGAACGATCTGGGTTCTGGAGGGGACAGTCCCATCTCCTCTGCTGTCCCTGGGTGCAAGGGCAGAGGTAAGAGCTGAGCCAGATTCTGGGGCAGATGTGGAGAGGATAATGCCAACTTCTCTGACCACCACCCCAGGCTTCCAGAAAGTTCTCTGAACTCCTTGTCAGTCACAGATGAGAAGGTTGGGCCCTGGAGGGAGGGAAGCAAAGCTGGGCTCTTTGCTGACCCTGAGCTCCCCTCCACAGCACCCGCCAGGCTCCTCGGCTCCTCATGCTCCTTGGGGGGGACACTGATGTGCAGCTGCGCCTTCCACGGGACCCCCACGCCGTCCGTGCAGTGGTGGATGGGAGGCGACCCTGTGGGTGCGAGCAGTGGGGATGACGTCCTCCAGGTGACTTCCAGCATCCTGGCTCCCTGGGCCAACAGCACCATCCACCTCCTGGGGGAGCTGGAAACAGTCACAAGGCTCTGCTGTGAGGGGAAGAACCAGTACGGAATCCACACTTCTGGGGTCTTCCTGCTGCCAGGTGAGGGACGGGCCTGTGCTGGGCCAGGAAGGCAACACAGAGAGGCCAAGGTGAGGCCGGGCAGGGGAGGGGAGTTAGAGCTGTGGGGGAAAGCGCCCACACTCCGCTCTGATTCCAGATAAGAATTCCATTTCCGCTGTGTTCCTGAAAGGGCTGATCCAGGGCGTGGTGTACGGGGCGATCGTGTCTGCCTTGCTTCTCCTCTTCCTCGTCCTCCTGGGGTGAGCATCCAAGTTTAAGCCACCGCCACCGGCAAGCCTTTCCCTACCTTCATTACATCCCGTGGTGTCTTTTATTCCTTCCTTTCTTCCCATTTGTTCTTCTGTCGGTCTTCTTGAAACGGACTCATATCATTGACTTCAGGCCATCCTTTATTTGCACTTAAGTCTATAAATTTCCCTCTTAGCACAATTTTTATTAAATTTTTATTAGTCCATGTTTGCAGTACATAATGATTATATTCATCATGGGGAGTTGGTATGTGCACGCAGCACATCTTAATTCTTTTTTCTCTCCTTTCCCCTCCCTCCATCTCCTGGTTCCTTTCCCTTTTGTAAAAGATCTATCTTCCTCTTTTCTTATTATCACTCTTTTAATTTGGTATTTGTCTATATTTGGGTTTCTCATAAGAGAGAAATCATGTGATATTTAAGATTACATGTCTGATTTATTTCACTTAATATTATGGTCTCAAGATGCATCCATTTTCCTACAAATGACTTCATTTTGCCCATTGTACTCCATTGTGTATAAATACCACATTTTCTTTATCCATTCATGTGTTGATGGACACAAAGACCACTTCAAAGATTCAGCTGTTATGAGTTGTACTGCTACACACACGGGATGTTGATGTGGATTGTTTTAATAGCATTTGGTTACAATATTTCTAATTTCCATTATTATTTTTGACCTATTGTGTTTTTAGATCATAAATATTTTCAAATAATCTTTTTTATCCCTATCTTAATCCTATAAAGTTAGAAAATATACCAGACATAATTTCAATTTCTTATTTTATTTGTAGCAAATTGTCTAATTTTTATAAACATCCCACATGGGCTTAGAAAGAATGTGTATTCTATACTTGTGAATGTAGTGATGTCTTAGTTACTTTTCTCTCATTGCTGAGACAAAATACCTGACATGCAAAATTAGGGGAAGAAAGGTATATTTAGCTCACAGTTTGTAGCGGTTAAAGTCCACAATCAGCTGAGTCCGAGGCAGGGTGGCCTGCAGACAGGCAGAAGGCAGCAAGGTAAGCAACGAACACACGCAGCTTCTCCCTGCCCCTTATATTTTATCCAGGCTGCTAGGATTAGGGCGGCGCCAAGCCAATCAGTGATTTAGTAATCACACGGCTCTAATCCTAGTATCACACACGTTAGATGCAGCCCCTTCTTACTGCATGAGGTTTTGGGGGGACATTTAGGCACAAACCATAACAAGTGACATATATATGTATGTCCTTTAAATCAAATTCATCATCATATTGTCTAAATCTCCCTTATTCATACTGATTTATTTTCCTGCTTGCTCTAATGAAAGAAAGATGTATTTTGAAATATCCCTGGATTTGTCTTTTTCTTCTTGAAAGTCTGCCAGTTGAGTTTGTGTGTTGCCCTTTGCCAGTGGACTCAAAAGCAAACTGCTCAGGGCTGGGGAGTCAGCTCAGTGGTAGAGCACTTGTCTAGCAAGCTGAAGGCCCTGAGCTCGATCCCCAGCACCCGATAAATAAACAAATAAATAAAGCCAACCGGTTGGTTATTGTGACAGTTCACACTCTCCTCCCCAGAAGCAGCGAAGCGCAGCCAGCCCTCCGTGTACGTGACTTCCAGCTTTCAGCTCTTTACTTTCTCACAGCTCCGGTCCAGTCTCTATTTGGCAATGTTGGCATCAGCATTTTCAGACATCTTTGTATACAGGGTTTTTGGACAGGAAGTGAAGGTTTGGATCTTAATTCTGTCTACGCCAAAAGAAGCCATGGAAGCCATGGAAGCCATGGCTGCTCATCTAAGGAGGGACAGGGTCAGGCGAACATCTGTAAAGCTGGCTCCAGCTGCTCTGTGGGTGACACATGACAGAACAACAGAGCTGGCAGTAGGGACTAGCGGGCAGGCCCCTGCAGCTGCCAGAGCAAGAAGGAACGGGACTGGTTATGTTTCCATGGTTCCTCCATGTAGCAGAATACTACACAGCTGTCGAAAAGACAAGAGAAGCTCCCCATATACTGATATGCCAGAAATATTAAGAGAATGAAGAAAAGTGCAGAAAAAGAGATCGATCTGTCCTGGCTAGGCGTGGTGGCCCCTGCCTGTAATTCCAGCACTCTGAGAGGCCGAGTCAGGAGGATCACAAGTTCGAGTCCAGCCTGGGCTTCTTAGCGAGACCCTATCTCAAAAAATAAAAAGGTGCTGGGGATGGAGCTCAGTGCAAAGGCCCGGGGTTCAATCCCAGGTACCAAAAACAGGAAAGAAAAGAAAACAAGACAAGGCAAGACCTGCCATCAAACACAAAGTGCACTTACGGAGGAATGACAGGGTTGCAAGAGGGACAGACGAAGGGCACAGGCGGCGGCGGCAGGCCGGGGGTGGGGGTGGGGGCTGGGACTCGGTCCTGGAGCTCCAGGAAACGCTGGGAGGGCTGTGAGCGGAGAAGGAGCCCACCGGCTCCGAGTCCAGGCTGGGGGCGGATGGATGGGTGCCAGGAAAGAGGCTGGGAGGCCTGCGGGTGGACGGGTGTCCCTGTTGGGTGGGGTGATGGGGTGCTGCTCTCAGAACCAGCAAGCAGAGGGAGTGGGGTCCCCGGGGCCCAGCCCAGGGCTGCCTCTGGAAGTGGAGCTGAGGGACCAATGTGGGGGGCGCAGACCAAACGCAGCACTCACCATGACATTTGTTGCCTTAGAATGAAGATACTGAAGTGGTGGGAGGAAAATCGAATTCTCCAGACCAAAGAAGCCCTGACCCTCAAGAAACCAGCGCCGCTGAAGGGGCCAGAACTGCCCGGGAGCCTGAAGCCGCAGCCCTGCCGGCCCGGGCTGGAGGTGCGCACCTGGGCAGGCAGAGCGCATGTGGCGGAGCGGCAGGCTGCAGGCCAGCCCACCTCTGCCTGGCAGCACCCCAAGAGGGCACCTTTCACGAATGGAGAGTCCAACTCTGGCGTGGTGGCGCCAGCCTGTAATCCCAGCACTCTGGGAGGCTGAGGCAGGAGGATCACAAATTGGGTGATTCAGTGACTTAGCAAGGCCCTGTCTCAAAATACAAAAGGGCTGGGGATGCAGCTCCATGCGAAAGTCCTGGGTTCAATCTCCAGTACCACAAAAAAGAGAAAAGAAAAGAAAACGGAGATTCCCAGTCCCAGCGCCGCCCCACAGTCACCCCAGCACCCCCTACAGTCACCCGAGCCCTGGAAACCACAGCCCCACGACTCTAACTGGGCATCTGTCTGACTTTGCCCACTCTTCACAGAGGTCCCACAGCACAGAGCCCTGGGCTGCCCACGGTGAGGACCCTGCCCGGCGTCTATGCCATCTCTGTCCCACAGGGCAGCCCCCCCGCCCCTGGACACAGGCAGCTTCTGCCCGGCCAAGAGAGGGCAGTGAATACCAGAGGGGGCTTTATCGTCTGCAGGGACGGCCATAACAAAACACTGGGGATGGGCAGCTTTCAACACCAGAGATTTATTTCGTGCCAATTCCGTGTCTCTCGCTGCCCAGGGCTCTGGAGAGAGAGAGAAGGATGTAGGCACGTGACCTCCACCTGGCTTGTGGCACCTGCGTGGCTCCGCCAGTCCTGTCAGGCCCGCGGGGACACCATCGCCGACTCTGGACCTGGACAGCTGCCCACTTCTTGTCCACTTGCTCACCAGCCTCCCCTCCCCAAGCCTCCCGTGTGCCGGGCTCTGGGCTGGGGACACGGAAGGAGTCGGACCCAGATCCTGCACATGCAGGCTCCGGGTTGTCACGTCCTGCGTGGCCAGGGAGCCCCTGGAGGGTGAGGGGCTGGCATCGGGAGCAGGAGCTTGCCACGCGGGGCTGGGGCAGGCGGCAGTGAGCGCTCAGCCAGGCAGGTCACAATACAGTATTTAACTTCATGTTGCACATCAGCCCTCTATACTCGCTCATCCTTCACGTCTGCTATTTTGTGTCCTTTGCCTCGCATCTCGCCATTTCTTCCCCACCCTTATCCTCCACCCCTGTAAGCACTGCTTTATTTCTATTTTTATGTATCTGACCTTTTCATTGTTTTTTTTTGATTCCACAGGTAAGTGAATCAAGCAGTATTTATAGTATTTATCTTTTTATTGATGGCTTATTTCACTTCACATAGTGACCTCCAGGTCCATCCCTGTTGCCACAACCAGCAGGACCTTTTCCTGTTTAAGGCTGCATAATATTCCTCTGTGTGTATGTAGATACTCCTCTGCCTCTCTCCCTCTCTCTCTCTCTCTCCCCCTCCTTCATTTATTCATTTAGCTCACATGTCCCCACTGCCCCAGGGTCCACACATTGAGGACACAGAGCTGAGACCAGCCAATTCCTATCCAAACTAGGCCAAGTTTTTCCAGTAGGAGCAGGGTAGGGCCAGGTGGCCTAAACCCCTGAGACCTTGCAGAGGTGGACATTTGTGTCCTCATCTAGGCCAGGTCACCCCTGGTTCCTGGGTCTTCCCATGTGGATCAAAGAGGGAGCCAATTCCCCAGAACTAAGTCCTAGTCCAATCAGAGGAGAGTGGTGGAGACGGAAAGTGACAAGGAGGTTGGGGAGGAGATGGTGGCACGCAGCTCTGTGCAGGCGTCTGTCCCCTGTTCCTTCATGAGGCCCAGCAGCCGTGGCCCTGGCCAGGATTCAGCATGTTCATCTATCTCACGTGCAGCCCCATGGATGGGGGATAAGGGTTCTCATGCCCAAATTACAGACGAGGAGACTGAGGCCCAGGATGCAGCCTAAAGTCACACCCAAGACATCCCCCTGTCCTTACCCACAAAGGAGCATCTGATGTTCACAAACTGGGGTTCCCAGGTCTCAGCCTGAGGGGCAAAACTGGATCCTGGTGCCCCTGCTCTGTCCTGCCTGCTCCTGGGAGCCATGGCCACCAGATGGCTTCTCCCTAGAGACAGGAGGGTGGACTGGACAGGGAGGGCTCCATCACATCCGGGAGGAGCAGGTCCAGGCTCCGCCTCCACCCCTCTCTCCATCCCTTTCACGCAGGCTGATCCCTCGCGTGCCCTGCGCCTGCTGGGCCTGGGGAGTGGCCCGGACCGGGCTGCCACCACTCCTGCCTCTCTCCTAGGCAGGGACCCCCTCGGGCCACTGCGGGCAGCCTGGAGCAGGAACTTCTGTGGTCAGCCACGTGGGCACCGGAGCCGGGTCACCTCAGCGTGGGGCAGTGATGTCCCCAAGCCCAGCTTCCTCCGCCAAGCGGGAGCGTAACAGACCCTGCGTCGCTGCAAGGTGCCGAGGAGCGTGGCCGTTCAGCACCCGGCCTGGGGTGGAGGGTGCCACAACCACAGCTCGTGGCTCCCACGGAGCCCTTGGTCCAGGCCGCTGTGCTCGGAGTGCGTGGCGTGGGTCCTGTCCTTGCACTCGTGTCTGCCCGGCCCACCAGAGAAACGAGCTCACACTGTGCAAGCACAAGGGTCTCCAGGCAGGTGTCCCCGGTTCATAAGTGGGACCGGGACTTTGGGAGGTGGTGAGGTCAGGAGTGGAGCGAATGCGCTGGAAGCCAGAGTCCTCCCGTTCTGCCATCTGAGGACACAGGAAGAGGCAGCAGCAGCTCTCAGCAGACAGGAAATCTGCCGGCACCTCCATCTTGGACTTCACCCTCTGCTGGGCGTGGTGGCACAGGCCTGTAATCCCAGCACCCAGGAGGCTGAGGCAGCAGGGTCACCGGGAGGTCAAGACCATCCTGGGCTACATTACAAGAACCTTTCTCAAAAAACAGAATTGTGAGTAGTAAACATCTGTTGTTTGTAAGCTCCCAGTGTCTGTGCTTTGTTGTGGCAGCTGGGACTAAGTCTGCCGGTCTGAAACCCGTAGGGCAGGTGGAGGGCGGGTGGGCTGTGGTCCCCAGCAGGACTTCCCTCTTCCCGAGGCCTCTCCAGTGCCAGAAGCGGGCTTCCCTGCCTTACTGTGGATAATCACCTTCACTTAAAGTCATCTGATTAGAGCAACACAACAACAACAACAAAGGCTGTTCTGTGAGGTGAGCAGTGTGTTCGTTTGCTTGCCTGGAGTAATCACTTCCGTTTGTAAATGTATATCAAAACATCGTGTCATGCACCTTAAACATATACAGTAAAGTCAGTTGATTAGAGATGTCAGTGACTTCGACAAAATATCTTCAGGGCAGCACCTTCTTCGGCGTGGGGCTGAATAACGGGAGCTCTGGCTTCGCTGAGTTGAGGCACAGAACCAGCCACATGACCACAGGGTCCTCCCGGCCCTGGCCCCGCAGGGCGGTCCGGCGTTATGGAGTCCTGCAGAGTGTGGGACCCAGCAAGGACAAGGGTACAGGTGGGCAGAGGTGGGCACAGGTGGACCCAGCCAGCGTGCCGAGACCCCTCCCTGCCCACATCATCCTGCCTCACTGGGTGGGGGGAACATGGCCGACCTTGTCCTGGGGACCGAGGGGGTCTGTGAAGCTGGGGAGGGTAAGTCAGCGAAAGGGTGCTTGTTTATGCTCAAAAATAGAGAGTGCCTGCTGTGTGCCAATCCCTGCGGACAGAGCCCTGAATGGGACAGGTGTGGCTCCTGCCCCCGGAGGTGGACTCAGCTTCTGGCCGAGAAAGACACTGGGCAGGCCGCAGACCACTGTGGACAGAGGAACGCGTGGTGGGGAGAGGGTGGTGCAGAAAAGGCAGTGTCCTCGGACTGAGTAAGCCCCTCCTCTGGCAGGATTCTCCAGGATGATGTGGCTCTCACAGGACACAGTCGAGGGCCACAGTGGGCTCAAGCTTGAGACCTTCCTGCCTCAGCCTCCCAGAGTCCTGGGATTACAGGCAGCCCCATGATGCCCCGTGAGAGGTTCTGCATAAACAACTTATGAAAGAAATAAGAATTTTTTTAAAAGCCAGATTCCTGCCTCAGTTTCCCTCCCCAGGGACCACAGTTCCTCGTGCTTTGTGTCCCTTTCAGAGGAGTGGTGCTTAACTAAACTTCCTGGCCCTTCACAGGGGACATCTCTGGCTGTCATCAATACAGGAGGAAGGGTGACACCTAGTGAGTGGAGAACAGGACTCTGATCAACACCTGCAGCACCCAGACAGCCCTAGCAGGACCGCCCAGCCCAGCCGGTTGCCGTACAAAGCTGAGAAGCCGGCTGGAGGAGTCTCGCTTCATTCTGTTGCCACCCTCCGCACTCCGCACTCTGCTGCTTCTCAGAAGCCTGGAACGCGTCCCACGCCGAACCCGGGACCTTCGCGTCCCCAGTTCTTCCTTTCTTTTTTTATTTTAAGACGGGTCCCGCTAAGTCACTAAGTTGCCCAGGCAAGGCTTGAACTTGCCATTCCCCACCTCAGCTCCCAGAGTGTGGGGATTACAGCCTGCGCCGCCGCACCTGGCTGGCTACTGAGATCTTTAAATTTCACGCATTGGATGTGAAGTTGAGCATCCTTCATCTTTTCACACCCTTGAGCCTCCCACACACTGCTGTCACTGAGCGTCTGTCCTTGTGAAGCCCCTCGCTCGAAGCAGAGCACCCGGGGATGAGTGACTGAGGCCCATGCAGGGCCGGATCCGGAGGGCCCTGGCCGGGCAGACCCCCGTGCGGGCAGCGGGATTTCTGAAATAGCCTTTCTAAAAAAGGCATCATTCACAGAGGGGTGTGCAGGCTGCAGACGCGGAAGCTCCTCAGCCTACGGTGAAATCACATTACAGTAAACCCACAGCAAGGAGCAGATAGCATAAATCGAAAGTGCGTTCAGCACAAAACTACCGAACAGCACAGCTGAGCAACACGGTACTCGCGGGGTGTCGCTTGTGACTGCGGGGCTCCCTGGCGCTGCAGTACCGTGAGAGAGTACCGTGCAGCATCCGGCCAGCCCAGGGAAAGAGCCAAACTCAAAATCCGAAGCACAGGTTCCCTCCCTACTGTTTCACACCGTCCTAAAGTCAGAAATCATAAGTCAAGCCATTGCAAGGTGGGGCCTGTCTGTGCAGGATGGGGAGGCTCCTGGTACCAGCGGTGGGGACAAAGGGCCCGAAGGGAACAAGAGGGAGAAATGGGATAGTTAATGCCTCCATGAGCACCGTGGACCACAGAGAGGGGCCGCCTGACCGCAAGGCAGCCAGAACCAAGGTCGGCAGCAGGCAGGGAGGAGAGCCACCCTGCAGCCGGCCCAACTTCAGCACCGCCCTTTGACCAAGGCCATCTCGAGGCTGAAGAACAAGAGAGCTTGCTGGTGTGGTCAGCAGAGGTCAGCCTCCTGGGCCTGGGGCAGGTGAGAAAAGAATGGAGGATGGGTGGGGGCTGGGTGGTAGAGTGGCCCCCAAGGACATTAGCTCTGAATCCATGGAAGCCGTAGGTATGACCTAAGAGGCAGAAGATTCTCTGCAGAGGTGATGAGGCTGAGGATTCTGAGATGAGGAGATGATCTTAGATTATCTGGCTGAACCCTAAATGCAATCCCAAGTATCCTTATAGGGAGGCGGTAGTGGTGAATCTCATTCGTCAACCTGATTGACTTGAGAGACGCCTCAGAGATTAACAAAGCACACTTCTGCGTGTGTCTGGGGACTATATCTGGTCCCTGGCCCCTTCTTCTCCTGTTGCTCCCCATGTGTCCTGAGTTGAGCAGCTTTCCTCCATCAGACCCTTCTGCCATGATGTTTCTGCCTTGAAACCAGCCGACCATGGACTGAAACCTCTGAAACCATGAGTCGATCTAAACTCTTTCTCCTTTAAATTGTGTGTATCAGATATTTCGTCCCGGCAATGGCAACACAGAGGCAGAGGGAGCTTTGACCACAGACGGAAGAGGAAAGGCCACATGAAGACAGGCAGAGACTGTCTGAAGCAGCCACCAGGAGGAAGAGAGGCAAGGAACGGGTTCTCCCTCTCTGTCTTCTGCCTCTGTAGAGAGTGTGTCTTTACAGACACCTCTGTTTCCTCACCTCTGGATTCCAAAGCTGTACAAGAATAAGTATGAGTTGTTTTAAGCCACCAGCCACAGGAAATTAATACATAGATGGACAAGTAACAGCAAAGCAGCAAAACTTCCCAGCTCCCACTCAGAGCCGGATATCAGGCTAGACACTTGTCACATGTCAGGTGACACCTTTCTTCTCACAACAGCTCTAAGGGGTGGGAATTAAGCCAAGTTTTTTGGATGAAGAAACTGAGGAACAGGAAAATTAAACAACTTGCCCTGCCAAGTGTTTTCCTTTCTGGTTTAAGCATGGAAAGTTTAATACAAGAAAGTATTAGTTGTAACAAGTGGTCCTCTATAAGGGATAAAAAATAACTCGAAAGAACACCAAAGGATGCAGGAAGGTCCCCAAAGAAGGAACAAGCTCAACCCTGAAGGTCCCTGAAAAGGGATGAGAAGGCCCCTCATGCCCTGGGTGAGATTCAGCCCAACTTGCAGCAGGTCTGGTTGTGGCCCAGTGGATGATGGGGATGTGTGCGGGGACAGAGCTGGCCACAGACGTGAGGCAGGGAGAAGACAGTTCCCTCTTCACAGTGCAGGCAGGACGAGGTGAAGAGGATGACGTCCAGGGGAGACTGGGAAGCCATCCAAAGGGACGCCCCTGAAACTTGACGGTGACGAACATTGCTGAATGTACCAATACCTGACACCTGGTGTCAGCCAGGAGAAGGGAACAATAGCGGCCCACAGACAAACCAGGACTAGAGAGAGAAGCTGGCTCCTCCTGCAGTGTCCCTCTGGCTCCTCCTGCTGGTAGAGTCCAACATCGGGCCCACTGAAAAGAGACATAGTTAAAGGTCTCAGGGCCATTTTTGCCGAGCAGGCAATTAAGGGTGGCTTTGGCGGCGAGCGGTGTTATAGCCAAGAAGTATTAGAGGCAGAGGACCCCTAAGCTGAAAATCGGAAATCCAAAATGCTTTGGAATCTGGAACTTTTTGAACCCTGACATGACATTCAAAAAAACCTCAGACTTTGGAGCATTTCAGATTTTGGGTTAGGGATGCTCAATTAGAAAGAGATGCACATATTCCAAAATCTGAAACACTCCTGGCCCCAAGCATTTGGGAGAAAAGACGTGTGGCCTGTACATGCAGCCACTGTATGAGGCCTGGGAGGAGCGGGGTCGCCTGGGAAGCACAGACATGCACACAAATACACACAGCACACAGGCAAACCCTGACCGCCAAGCAGGAGTGCCACAGGCTCAGGGGGGCAGAGAGGGCGCTCAGGCTGAGGGGCCAGGCTAAGAGCCACACGGAGGTGTGGTGACCCTGGGAAGTTTCCCACGAGCTGTCCGCAGGGACGGGAGGGCTCACCTCTCCCATCGCTCAGTGTCGATCGCTGCCCTTCGTAGAGCATTTACAGTGCTCTAGGCTGTTTGCCGGTAGTCATAACATTGAATTCTCATATGACCTTTGCCAAGAGTTCTGAGCCCTGGCAGTCTGGTGGTCCCAACTCCTAGCTCTGAAATAACAGTTCCTATTATCCTGGCTTTCTGGGTGGGGAAAAGGAGGCACAGAGTGGCAGGACTGCCCACTGCAGCCACACAGCCCAGCTGTAGTGGGGTGGCTCTGTGGGTCGCGACGTGCCTGCACAGTCTGGTGTGTGGAAGCCTCCTTTGGGGGCTCTCCCAGCTTGGACTCTTCCCCTGAGTAGGCAGAGGCATGGCTACCCAGGGGCTCCCATAGCAGTCAATGTTGGGGAGCCCAGGGCAGTGGCTGCAGCGTGGGCTGCAACAAGCATGGGAGAAAGGAGCATGCTAGGAGGTAACGACCCCTCCAGGACCTTTCTGTTTCTTCTCAGTCGCCTCGGGAAACAGGGTCCTTCCACCTGCAGGGGAAAAGCCTGAGACTCTGAGGAGAGAACTACCTTGTCCAAGGTCACACATTCAAGTCACTGGATATTTTACGCCCCAGCCCTGGTCACCTTCTCCATACTGTCATTTCCAAAATCGGGATCCCCACCCTCCTCCTTTCCTGCTATCCTGGAGATGAGGCTGGGGTGGAAGAGAACCAACATTTTCAACCCAAAGAAAGTGTTTTGGCTATTCAGGGAAGTACGTGAAGGAGCTCAGTGTCCCACTGGAAGAGGAGGGTGGTGCCTAGATTCCTGGGTCTGAGGGCTGGAGCTTGGGCCCCTGAGTCTGAGAGAGGAGGGCTGGGGTCTGCGCCCCGGTCTGGGGAAGAAGACTGTGGTATCCGCGGCGCCAGGCCTGGGGGAGGAGTCTCGGGTCTGCGCCCTGGTCTGGGGGTCTGGGGCAGGAGGCTCTGGGGTCCGCACCCCCGGCCTGGGGGAGGATACTCTGGCCGCCGAGGAGCAGGGCGCCGGGTCTCAGCAGCATCTCGCACCCGTGCAGAGCCCGGGCAGCCGCGGGCCGCGCGGGCGGGGTGGGGGCCGGGCCGCAGTAACAAAGGCCTCTCCCTCCAACGAGCGCCCCCCCCGCGGCCCCGCCTCCGCGGCCCCCCGCCTGCCCTGATTGGCCGGTCTCCCTGCCCGTCAGCGCCGCCCCCCTCCCCGGGTCTGCAGCAGCTCCGGCCGCCTCGTCGCGCCCCCCCAGCCCCCTCCCCCCGCCCCCGCCGCCCCCCGGGCCGGTGCAGCCGCAGGCGGGGTCCCCCTCCCCCTCCCCCTCTCCCCCAGGCCTCGCGCGCCCCGGACCGGCCCCCCTCCCCTCCCCCTCCGCGCCGCCGCCGCCGCCGCCGCGATGCCCCCCCCTGCGCCCGGGGCCCGGCTCCGGCTCCTCGCCGCCGCCGCCCTGGCCGGCCTGGCCGTCATCAGCCGAGGTACCGCAGCGCGGGGGCGGGGGCTCGGCCGGGACGCCGGGGGTCCCCGCGAGGGTCGGGCTGGGGGCTGGGGCTGCACCCCGGGCCGGGGGAGAGGAGGCCCCGGACGCGGAGCTCCGGACCGGGGAGGGGGTTGCATCCCTGGCCGGGAAAAGAGGTCCTCGGAAGTCGGGTGCGCGCCCCGGGCAGGGGTCGGCGTCCCCGGGTGCAGCCTGGGCCTAGGGGTGGAGGTCGCTTCCCCAGCCCGCGAGCGGGTCGCAGATACCTGGTCCCGGCAGGGGGCTGGGAGGCCGGGGCGAGGGTCCCGGGGTGGGCTGGATCTGCGCCCTGAGGCGGGGTGCCCGGCAGGGGTCTCGTCTCTGCCTGGAGAGCGTACCTGAGGAAATTCTTGCCTGGGGCCGGGGTTCGCGTCTCTGGGCAGAGGTGGGGGATGGATGTCTTCTTAAATCAGTCAGAAGTGGGGACGGGGTGCCCACAGGCCGAAGTCCCAGGGCCAGGACAAGCCAAGAAGGAGCTGAGATTCCGCGGCTCGGTCCTCTGGGTTGAGAGTGTTGGCATTTGGGTGTTGTAGTTATGTGAGGGATGGTGCTGGGGACCCAGAAGTTGGGGTGCTGGGCTAGGGGCGCAGAGGAATATCTGAGGGGAATGAGAGACCAGGCAAGGAGGGAAGAGAAGGGTTAAGGCAGGGTCGCAGGGCGGGGGCCTAAAGGAAGATGTTCAGGAGAGCAGGGAGGGAGTCCTAGGTACAGGGTGTGTAGCTGGACCTTGTGTCTCCCCGGCAAGGCCTGCGGGCAGGGCATGCTCAAACGTCCCCAAGGGAAAGGAAGGAGGGCAAGAAGATAGGAGGCCCCCTGGGTGCTCAGGCCCCAGAACAGGGTTAATCCAGCTTTTGGAAGATTCCTCCAGGCCCTGACCACAGGTCACAGAGTCAGGGACCTGCAATCAGGGACAACGGACCCCAACACGGTGACCTCGGCAGCCTCAGGGAAGCTGCCACTCCTGGCCTCTCGCCCAGACACGCACTGGCACACAAAGTCCGTCCCCAAGTGCACCCACAGACACCCAGCCACACAAACATGGCCCCATCCAGCAGGACCTCCACGTCCCCAGTGCAGATCCAGCAACCCCGGGGCGGGGGGTGCTTCGGGCCCAGCATCAGCTCCCAGCTCTTGCAGTAGGCTGCCAGGCTGTCCACCTCGCTGGCCACCCATGCTGTGTCTCTCTCTGTCCCTGTCACTGGTCTCTGAGGGTCTTTGAGTCCCGGCCATTTCCAAAGGCTCCTGTCCTGTCCTCTGTAATGTGCTGGCGACACTCCATCTGTCTCTGTCTCTGGTCTTTGTCTCCTATCATCTCTGCTGGTGTCAGGCACAGTGTCACTTCTGTGTCTTCTCTCAGAATGCCCCCCATCATCACTCCACGTGCAAGCCCTTCCTGCCCTCTACCTCACCCCACCCCGCTCCTCTCCGTCCCCCACTCCCTGTACCTGCTGCCCCTCTACTTAAGGTGACTTCCTCTGTCCCATTTTTCCCTTTCTGGACCCCAGAAATCATTGCTGCCTTCAAGTCCTGGGATGGGAGCCCTAGCAAAGCCACGTGACCTTGGTCTGCGGGCAGAGGGTTCCCTATCCAAGAACCAGGGTGACGGACGATGGTGTGGGGTGCGCTCCCACCACCCACCCATGGACCGTCTGTGCCTGAAAGCCCCGCCGTAAGATGTACGAAACAGCGCCTTGTCTTTTGCTCATTTTCCAAGTCAGGAGGAAGGAGCAACACAGTTCGTCTCACCTGCAGCACAGGAGTGACCCCCACTCTGGTGTGCCCCGTCTGCCCTCTTTGTGCCCATGCCACACCCCTCACACAAACGCAGACGCAGCATGTGGAGGTCAGTCTGAGGAGAGACTCCTTGACTTTTTGATATTTTTCCCAAAACAGAAACAAAATAAGCCCATTGCTCTCTAGCTGGCTTATTTCCACTTAACGAAAGCTCCCTGGCATCCATAAATACTCAGCTACTTTTAATTCTTTTTTCTAAATCCTTTACGCCAACACACACACACACACACACACACACACGTATATTCATTCACAAAAAGTAGCTGCACGGTCCTCTCGTAGAACAATTCAACCAGATCCAATAGCAGCTGCAACTGTGGCAAGTGAGTTGGGGGTTCCTGTGCTTTCTGGCAGTAGGTGGATGTGGGGAGCCAGGAGGGGGAAGGGCAAGCCCAGCAGCCCCTAGTCCCACCTACTGTTTGGGCCCTTGGTCTAGGTTCCTGCTATCCGTGGTGCTGACCACAGGACCTCTGAGCTCTGGGTTTGATAGGGTGGGGGTTCAGTTTCAGGGGTTCCTTCAGCAGATGCTGATGGAGCACGTAGTTGCTGCTCTATGTAGCCTCAGGGGATGGATGGATGGATGGATGGGTGAGTGGATGGATGGACAGACAGATGGATGGATGGATGGGTGGGTGGATGGACAGATGGATGGACGGGTGGGTGGGTGGGTGGGTGGATGGATGGATAGATGGAGCCACGGGTAAGTCAGACCCAGTTACTGTCCTTGCAGAACTTACATCACAGTGGGATAGAAATCTACAGCCAGCTGCAAAATCTAATGCACAAACAAGTAAATGGGTCACCTCAGGGAGTGGCAGTGACATAACAAAAGTAAGAGTGACCTAGGGGACGAGTTGGCCTTTGAGAGCATGGTGGTTGAGGAAGCCACGCTGACCAGAAGACAGTGCAGGGAGGAGCTGAAGGAAGAGAAGTGGACCTCGAGAAGATCCCGGGGGCAGCAGATGCGAAGGCCATGGGGCTCACGGCAGAGAGGAAGTCTCAGAGCACCCAGCTCCAGGGCTCTCCAGGCCAACAGACTTCACCAACATGAAGGCCTCAGAGTTCAGCAAAGACGAGGAGAACCAGGGCCCACTTGGGAATCGGGAAGAGCCGGGGCCAGGGTCTCCCAGTCCCCACCCCTCCCTTGATCAGGCTTCGACCTCCCTGAGTGACTCGCACACACTCTGCAGGCCCCAGGGGCCCAGCCGGTGGCTTCTGGGACTCAGGGAACACAGCAATGCTGACCCGCCCCATGTCTGGGCGCCCACTGGAGTCTGCCCCCGCTCAGTCACTTGGCTGGTAGGGATCTCATCCTGTCCTGGGCCCATCACTCCTGGTGAGGCCCTGCTAGTGTGGATGGGAGCCAGGGGGAGCTGGGTCAGGAGTGTCCGAGAAAACGCTTTCAGGGCTTCTCCAGGAGCCCCTGACTGGGAGCTGCCAGCAGCCAGACTCAGCCCTCAGCCCACCCATGGCGGCCAACGCCAAACCTCGGAAGATGATGTGATTCTTTTGAAAGATGGGGCTGGGGATTTAGCTCAGTGGTTACAGTGCTTGCCTTGAAAGCACAAGGCCCTAGTTTGATCCCCAGCACCAAAAAAAAGAAAAAAAAAAAGAAGGTGCTGTTTAAAGCAGCTGACATCTGTTGGGCCCACTCTGCGGCCAAGCACCAAGCTAAGCACTTTGCTTGCATGTTCTTGGAGAATCTTCCAAAATCCCTACAGAGAACTTATTTTTCACTTTTTCCACATGGGAAAACTGAGGTGCAGAACAACCAGCATCACCCAGGCAGGAAATAATGGGCAAGCATTTGGTTTCCTGGTCTAGGATCCTGGGGATCTTTTACCCACTGTCTGAAGACCTTTAATTCCCTCTCCACAAACACTTCTTGGCTATGAATGAGACTCAACTCTGGGACACACAGCCAAGAATCAGGCCCTGGGTGGGGGGGGCTCCTGGTCAGGTGAGGGAGACAGCAGGGAGGGAGGCATCCTGCCTCAGCTAGTCTCAGGATGCCCAGAAGAGGGGCAACGTCTCTGCCTTGAATAGCCCAGGAGGTCCTCCTAGAAGAAAGGGCATTTACACCGAGGTCCTGAGAATTGAGTAGGAGTTCAAGAGGTGAAGAGTGTCACAGGCATCCATTTATATTCATTCACCCAACAAGGACTCCAGTGAGCCAGGCCCTGTGCCATGAGATGGTGGGGACACAGAACTGATTGGAACCAGGCTCTGCCCTCACGGAACTTCTGCTCTGCAGGGGAAAACATTGCTTCCTAACCTGCATTGTAGTGGAAGAGATGCAGGCCCTGCGGGAGCAGAGACCAGGCCTGGACAGGCTGGAGCGCTCTGAGCAGAATCCCCAGAGTGCGTCTGCTTGCTGATGCACTAAGCATCCCGCAGGCCACACGGGAGCCCTGGAGGGCGCCTGTCTGGAGAGGCTGCAGCCTTGACAGTGCAGGGTGACCAGGGCCAAGTCAGGGAGGTACCAGGCCCAGGGATTGAGTAGGTCATGGGCTCTTAAGAAGGTCAGCGCCGGCTAGGTGTGGTAGCACGTGCTTGTCATCCCAGCTACTCAGGAGGCTGAGGCAGGAGGATTGCAAATCTGAGCCCAGTCTGAGCAATTTAGTGAGAACTTGTCTCAAAATGAAAAAAAATTTAAAAAAAGGGTCTGAGGGTGTAGCTCAGTGCTCCCTAGGTTCAATCCCCAGTACTGCCAAACAAACAAAGTTAGTCCTGAAGAAATGAGCGGCTACCTCACGCCACCCACACTGACTGAAGCCTGGAGAGGGGCAGGGAGTTGCCAAGACTGCCCAGCGAGAGGGTGCACCCTGATCTTGGGCTCTGGGGATTTTAAGACGAAGACCCAGGACATCCATACACATAGATACACAGGCCAGGCACCCAGGCCCACTTAAGGGGTGGATTTGTTTAGTCCACATATCCTGGGACTGCCCCAAAACCAAACCGGAAGAACCTGTGATTCAGGCTCCAGGACAGGGTGGAGTTCATGTGCGCATCCAGTAGGCCTCTTGCACTAGGTCCCTGGGGCAGGAGAGGGTTTGGCTCAAGGGCAAGTCCAGGAGCAGAGGGGAATGCAGAGCTGTACCCCACGAGATCTGAGGTGCTGAGGCGGGAGGCCGATGCCAGGCCCAGGGCAGTGCCAGGCTGAGGGCCAGGGTGCGGTGGGCCCTGAGAGTTGGAGAGGTCTCCGTGGCCAGGGGGTGTGTCTGCCCATGTGTCGGTGCCCCACCTGCTGGGATGTGCAGCTGAGGTCCTGCCCACCCCTGGGAGCCACACCCTGCCCGGTGGCCCTGGTCTGTGGCCTTGGCTCTGGTGGGGGGCTCTCTGAGTTCTGGAGCCCAGCGTGACCCAGCTCGGGACCTTGGACAGCTCCCCCTCCTACCTCCTGGAGAGGTTCCTCTTTTTGAAAAAAAAGAAAAGAAGAAAAATGATACTGGGGGGTTGAACCCTGAGCCTTCACGCTGAGCTTCATCCCTAGCCCTTTTTTCCTATTTTATTTTGAGGCAGTGTCTTGCTAAATTGCCCTGGCTGCACTTACGTCCTGATCCTCCTCCCTCAGCCTTCTAGGGGGCTGGGATTACAGGTGTGCACCAGCGCTCCGGGCTCTGGGGCTCCCTTTCTTGTGGGCAGAGGGGTCTGATTATCACCAGTGTGGTGTGGGGAGCTCCTGCCATCACATGGGTCCAAACTAGGGCTGCTGCCAAACCCCTTACAGTGCCCGGGACCAATGAGCCCCAAGTGCCAGCACGGTCATGGCTGAGACCCCTGGCCTAGCATGGGTGTTACCAGGGGCTTGACAGATCCTAGGGGTATGTCTGTCTGTCTGTCTGACCCAGGAAGGGATCCTTGAGCCCACACATGAGTGTTTCACAGAACTGGGTGGCATGATCCTGGACTGACTGCCTTTTGGTCCAGGCGCCTCTTTCCGTATGTGACTTTCGGGCTCTGTGGGTGCGTGTGTGTGTGTGTGTGGCCACCTGTGATCTGATCGTGGGTGACAGCATGACTTTGTGTACCTGATTCTCTGCCCAGGCCCCCCCTTTGTGTTTGAGAGGATATGACAGAGCAGCTTCTCTCTGCACAGGGTATACTTTGTGGAGGGGGAACCAGGACTTTCCAATAGGGGTGGCTGTGTCTGTGGGGTGGGGGACGGGGGGCTGCCTGGGTCAGGCTGTAACTGTGTGGGAACTGTGCAGCTGTGTGTCAGACCGTTAGTGTCACTAGAGCTGTGTGGGCAGCGGCGGAGACGGGGGGGGGGGGAGGTGACTCAGTGTGTGAGTGCTGCCTGGCTGGGGACTGTCCCTCTGTGGCTGAGAGTGACCGCCTGCTCCTGAGAGACAGCTGTTTCTTCCAGTTGCCCTTCTGCTGGGTATGTGTCTGGGTCTGTGGGTGTCACTGTGACCATGTGTGTGGTTCCCTCTGAGCAGGGCCACAGATGTGTGTGACCGGGAATCTGGGCTATCTCCTGCCAGGGTGGGCCTGGGCTGCTCTGTACAGGGCCCAGCCCCGCTGCAGGGCTGAGCAGCCCACTGCAGCTGGCCCTGTCCCGCCCCATCCTGAGGGGCTGCTGATGGAGAGGCCCTTGGGAGTCGTTGGGGCCGCACGGACAATTAATTCATTAGATTAATTAGCTCTCCTTCCCGGGCTGGGGGCAGGGCAGCCTGAGCAGGGCCTCCCGCTCCAGGCGCCCAAGGTCATCCGGCCGCCTCCCTCCCTCTCGCCCGGACTGTCTCCTCCGCCTCCGCAGGCCCAGCCCCCGCCCCTGGCCCTGGTCCAGCCTGTTGGCCACAGTCCATGGAGACATGAACGGTGGGGATGACGGACCTGCAGGCCGCACTGGAGTGTGCAGCAGGCGTGGGCGTGTGCCTGCAAGTGTGCCCTGTGGGCGTGTCTGGCAGATGCATGTGTGCAAGGGCGTGTGATTGCGCGCCATGTCTAAGGGTGTGCAATAGATGTGTGTCTTCGTGCATGTGTGTCCATCACCATATTTCTGAATTAATGTATGTGTACATGTGTGAATCTGTGCATGTTTCTTATTTATGTGTGTGTTTCTGTGTGGACATATATATGACAAACATGAATTTGTGCATGTGTGGGAATACGCACGAGTGCCTGCGTATTTGCACATATGTATACATGTGTGTGCGTGTGTGAGTATGCACCCTTGTGTACAGGTACCTGGGTGTACACGTGCCCGTACCTCTGTGTCTGCATATGTAAATGTATGTATGTATGTGTACATTTCTGTGCATATGTGTGTGTGTGTCTATGGAGCTGTGAGTCTTCATATTGATATGTGTCTCTGCATACTACCTCTGTGAGTATTTATGTGTTCTGTGCACATACATATCTGTGCATGTCTGTCTGCACACCTGTGTTTCTCACACCTACACATGTACCTGTATGTGTACTTATGTATCCACATGGATGTGCATCTGTGTGCACATGTATGGCTGTATATGTGTGTGCTCATACACAGGTCTCTGTATTGTGTAAGCATGCATCCTGTGTGTTTCTGTGTTTGTGTGGTGTGGCTGGGTGTTGTCTGTTATCCCTGGAGGTGTGCAGTTTGTGTGTCCCACACCCCCCAAACCCTGTCTGTCTGTGAGTCTACGCAGGCCCAGAGGACGGCCCAGGTTGGGTGTAACTGCTGTGCATGTATCTCTGCGAACATCGATGAATGTGTGTGGTGGTGGTGTGGAAGATGTGTGTCCCTGAGGCGTGTATATGTGTGTACATGTGTGTGCAATCTCTGCCATGCTCCCCCCACAGGGCTGCTGTCCCAGAGCCTGGAGTTTAGCTCCCCGGCTGACAACTACACCGTGTGTGAAGGCGACAACGCCACTCTCAGGTACATCCCAGCCAGCAGCTCAGACATGGCAGAGCCCGGCAGTCCTGGCCTTAGGTGGGAGCGAGCATGGCAGGGCATGGGCAACACTCCCGTGTTAGGAGCCAGGCTGCCACCCTGAGCCTCAGTGTGCCCATCTGTCGGGAGTGGAGGCTGTGACTGCCATGGGGATGTTCCTCAGGCCTCTGTCCCCCTCTCTCTGAGTCTCTGTCCCTTTCTGGGTCTTTGGTGCACAACCGTCACCCCATAACTATCAGCTGCGGCACCCCATGAGCTTACCACTTTCCTTCTGAGACTCAGTTTACCTACTGGCACACCACCCTCAGCAATCTGCCTCACAGGGCTGCACTGAGACCAGGAGGTGTAACCCGAACCCAAACCCTCCTCCCTGCAGCTGCTTCATCGACGAGCACGTGACCCGTGTGGCCTGGCTGAACCGCTCCAACATCCTGTACGCTGGCAACGACCGCTGGACCAGCGACCCCCGCGTGCGGCTGCTCATCAACACGCCTGAGGAGTTCTCCATCCTCATCACCCAGGTGGGGCTGGGCGACGAGGGCCTCTACACCTGCTCCTTCCAGACCCGCCACCAGCCGTACACCACTCAGGTCTACCTCATTGTCCACGGTGAGAAGGCCGGGTGGGAGCACAGGGGGAGGGACACCCCACATGCTTTGTAATGGGGGGTCCCCTCGGAGTCACCCACCTGTGAGAACACAGCCAGTGGAGGGCGGGTTTCTGCCAAGCAGAAGGGGGACACTGTGGGACAGTGACACCTCAGGGTGACAGTTTCTAGGATGGGAGAACTACAGGGGAGAAGGGCGCTCAGAAGGAGGTCGTGTGCATCTGTGGACCTGTAACCAGGGCCACCAGGTGCAGGGATGCCCCACCATGGAGCCAGTTTCCCAAAGCTCAGAGGTGGCTTCCCAGGCTCCAGGCCCAAGCTGGGGATGGCAGCTGCCCACAGCGTTGGTGGCAGAAAAGCAGCAGTGCTGCCAGGCCGGGGAGAACATGAGCCAGGGCCTTAGTGGTGAGCCCTGTATAGCCGCAGGCGTCAGAATTCAGAGCAGGAGAGGGGGTGCAAGGGCCCTTGCCTGTAATCCCAGCTACTTTGGAGGCTGAAGCAGGAGGATCACATGTGCAAGGCCACCCTGGGCAGTTTAGTGAGACTCTGTCTCTGAATAAAAAATAAAAATGCGCTGGGGACATAGTCAGTGTTAGAGCGCACCTAGGTTCATTCCATCCCTAGTAGCACAAAAAAAACACAAAAAATAGAAAAATACTCCTCTCCCAAAAAAAAAAAAGAAGGAAGGAAGGAATTACTTGATTTCAGAGCAGGAGGGATGGGGCTGCAAGGACCTGCAGAGGCCGGGCTTCCAGGGCCGGGGGAGAGCTCGGGAGCCACTATGTCGGGGAGCAGAAATGGTCTGAGGTGCAGGGGGCACCCAGAGAGATAGAAGCCAGATGCAGAGACACCCACTGGGGTCTCCATGTGCCTGCTCAGGAGCCAGACCAGCCTCGGTGATGATCCCCGCTAGCCAGGGACTCTGAGCAAGCAGAGACCCCTTGGGCGCCTGGTCCTCCAAATGGGGATGGTGCTGTCTCTCATCAAATCCCAGACAGCGTCAGCCGGAGGGGCCACCTGTACTTCATGCTTCACTAGAAAAGGAAAAGAATCTCTGCCAATTAAACTGTAGTGCCGCTATCAAAAGGCCACCATGAGCGAAAAGCTCAAATGGGACAGGAAGGAAAGGCTCAGACACATTTTAGAATTGGAGAAATGTGGTAACGTCTAGGCCAGGCCAGGGAGCAAGATGAGGGACTAAGGACTGGGTTTTTATAGAGCACTTAGAACAGAATCTGCCACACAGGAAGTACCTGTGAGTATTTGCTAAGTATATTAATTTTTAAATAATCATAAACAAAAAGAAAGACAGGGAGAGAGGAATTCAGACCAGAGAGGAGAAGAACCAAGTTAGGATGAAGTAGAGAAAGACACAGAGTTCAACACCTCTAGAAATTAGACAGGGAGTGAGGCCCAGGCAGACTGCTGAGAAAGGGGCAAAGGGGAAAGTGACAAACACAGGATATTGTAAGAAGGAGAGACTGAGTGTCAGCCCCACATCTGGTCTGAGGAAGAAGACCGGGCCCAGACCCCCGGGTCTGAGGGAGGAGGGTGAGCCCAGACCCCGGGTCTGAGGGAGGAGGCCGGCCCAGACCCCTGGGAGTATATATCCAGCCCCTCACTGACCTCTCCACCTGCCCACAGTCCCTGCCCGCATCGTGAACATCTCCTCGCCTGTGACGGTGAATGAGGGGGGCAATGTGAACCTGCTTTGTCTGGCTGTGGGGCGGCCAGAACCAACAGTCACCTGGAGGCAGCTCCGAGGTGAGGACCCCAGCCCAGACAGAAATCCCTTTCCCTTCCTCTACAGTCTGGGCCCCTCCATTCCCCTGTCCCAAGCTGGATTCCCGGATCCCCCTCCTCCCTCACTGGGATGCACCCCGCCCTTCTGGTGACTTGATTCCCTGCCCTCCACCCCTCCCGCTCTGTTCCCCAGTTACACTATTTCATCAGTAGATCCCCAACACTTAGAACTTCACCACTGGCTTCTGCCTGCCGTTCAGACCTGGGCCGGGTTCTCCAAATCACCCGTGAATTTCCCCTTTCCTGCTTCTCCCTATTTCACACCAATTCTGGACTCGGGTTCCCACCACTAGATGCCCTGCAGCCGAGGTGCTGGCCACAGCCCCACCTCCCCCTCACACACCCATCGCTCCTACTGGATGCAGTAGCCCAGCAGGTCCAACATGCAGTCCCCGGTCACCAGCATCAGCCTCCCCTGGGAACCTGCCAGAAATGCACATTCTCAGGCCTCGGTGCAGCCCACAAGAGAATCAGGAGCTCCCTCCAGGCCCAGCCCAGTGTGTTTTCACAAGGCTGAAAACCACTGCTCACAGGATCCCCAACACACTGCAGGGTACCTGACTGTGACAGCCTAAGGCCACAAAGCCAACCGCCAGCCCTTTCCCTGATCCCCACCAACAGATCCCAAGTCCCTGATCCCTGCTCCCTGCATCTTGGGAGACCCAGATTCCAAACACTAGATCTTAGCAAATGTTTGATCCTTTGAGACCCCAGAACCCAATTCCTAGACCTCAGATCCCTGGATCCTGCACCACGGTGTCTTCTGAGCCCTACAATCCTGATCTTGAGATCCTGGATCCCCGGATCCCCTAAATTGCACAGGCTCTCCTGTGACGACAGATTTGTCATAAGATCCTAGTCATCTGAATTACTGGTCCCATCACTGTCCTAGTTCTCTGGGATCCTAAGAGCTCGATCCCAGAACTCCAGACTTTGCACAGTGGGTCTTCATTTCCTGGATCTTACTGAGATCCAAGATTCTGGGATTCTCCCCCCCCCCACTGGGTCCCCTGAGCACCAGGATCTGAGTTTCCGGATCCCTGGACCTCCTGAACCCCCCAATTCCAGGACCCTTCCCGCTGGGTGCCAGTTCCTAAACCCGGATCCTCCCTCCTCGCCCACCCCCAACCCCCTCCGGCTCCCGCTGACCTGGGCACTCCAGGCCCTGCAGTGCCCGCCCCGCTGATGTGTGTCCCGTTGTGCTGCCCGTGTTGTCCCGTGTTAAGTGTTTGTGTCCGGCCCCGCCCCCTCCTCCCCCCTCCCCCACAGACGGCTTCACCTCGGAGGGCGAGATCCTTGAGATTTCCGACATCCAGCGTGGCCAGGCGGGGGAATACGAGTGCGTGACCCACAACGGGGTGAACTCGGCGCCCGACAGCCGCCGCGTGCTGGTC
>PVJO010005044.1:0-102920 GCA_004026905.1 Hystrix cristata | reverse complement strand
GAGGCTGGCACAGCTCATTTAAAATGGAAACAACGATACAATCTTCTGAAATGAAAAACCTAAACACGGAGGTCTGGAGTAGAGGGGACAACCTTCCAGCCTATGTAACAGCAATACTCAAGAGCTGACCCACCCGGAAGGCACACTGACCACACCATGCAGTGAACAGCAAGACATCTTCTCCTACCTGTATGTGTACTCAGACACGTTGATCTTCCCCTTCTCTCCCGTGGTTTCCGTTCTGCTCGTCAGGTTGACGGTGTTTCCAAAGAGACAGTAGCGGGGCATCCGCTGTCCAATGACGCCTGTCACCACCTCCCCCGTGTGGATTCCTATTGTTATCTGCAAAACCAAAGCCCGGCTTCAGCAAGCTTAATCGTACACACACGCACACACGCACACGCATTTTGGCTCACTTTGCATTACAGAATGAGGCAGAATCATCACCTAAAAACGTAAGAATTCTCTATAAGAGCACCGAATACCACACACAACTCCAAAGCCCTCAGCAAGTGTGAGGTTCCCGAGAGGAACATTCTGTCCAAGAGAAACACTGGAAGTCAGAGGATTTCAAAGATGTGAACTGGGCAAAGGGAAGGGATTATAAACAATAAACAGAAGTGTTTTTTAAAATCTCCCACTCATGACTTCCAGTACACAGAACAGACTAGATAATTTCAAACAGGAAGAAACAGATCTCATCTCTATAAAAAAAAAGTACCACAATGGGCTCAGTAAAATTATGGTCTTTATTTCTGTCAAGCTGTCCTTCCTCGTATGTATGAGTGATGTTTTCATCAACAGCACAAACTGGTTATCCACAAAGTCTGCCACCTACATCATCTACTAACCTGAACAGATTCGCCATCAACTTGAACTTGGCCAGCAATTTCCATCATGTCCAAGGCCAGGTGGCAAATGGACCGTGCGTGGTGGATGCAGGGCTCAGGCAAGCCACTCACTGTCATGTATTTGTCACCAACGGTCTCCACCTGACACAGTACACAGATGAGACACTCACTGTTTACTGTAAAAATGACTCTTTCATTTGCTACTCTAATTAAAAAAATTCTCAGTGTTATCAGCAGCTTTAAGCTCCCTTCCCTCTTAATATTCTTAAAATCCAGATTCATGAAACTCTCACAAGATGAAACTTTGTAATTATTTGGAATTTACACACTTGGCAGTAAGGGTTTTTGATTATGGTCACGTACAGACGCAGAATTATTTTTCCTCCAGTAAACAATTAGTTTCCCATCTGAGATCTGCTTATAATGCAGTAAAATAAATAAAATAAATGATTTTATCCTAAAATAGTGATAGTTTGAAGGCACAAGGGCCACTGTATGAAGTTCAGTGATTTATCATGGCCATTAACCATTTATTTTTGTGATATGCTCACTAAGTACTACATTGTGTCTCAGAGAATGACTATAAAATAAATAGTTCTTGTGAAGTTATATTACCCTGGATGGCTAGAGGTGGTTTAGTGAACATTCTTGCCTTTATAAAGCAATATTCCACTGGCTTCATTTTTCCATTATTATATTTGTTTCTACTTGAAACAAAGGACAGAAATGCCTTATAAATGTTTATCTTCATGGTGATGTTATCTAAAAGCAAACCTGAGTCCCAGGACCCTTCTCAAGCTCCATGACTTCCCTACAGTGCAAAACATTTATGTCTTTCAGAAAGACTGTTTCTCACGGAGCACTCAAATGAATGTTATGTTTATATTAAACGTGATAAACAACCTGCAGAGATGTGCTAACCTAAGTGCAAATACGCTGCTGTTTCAGTTAACCAGGGAGTCATCTGTTCATGAAACATTCACACTGGTTACAAGGGAAAGAAAGTTTAATAACAAGAGAAAACTGTTTAAGAAAATGATACAAAGTGACAACATGGCAGCTTGCTGTACCGAGGTTGCAGCCAGGCCCCAGCCCTGGGACAGCTGGTCTCCTCGGACGTCCAAACCCTGAAGACCAACACAGAGCGCTCTGATGTTCTAATGAGGACTTGCCTTATAAACGAACGGGTTTTTCCGAGAATCAGTCAGCGTGTCAAATCTGGTGTACAGGTCGTTGAGAAGGTTTACAATCTTCATGGCCCCTTCTCCAGACGCGTGCTTGCTACAGAAAGCATTGAAGCCCACGATGCCACTGAACAGGATCGTCACGTTGTCGTATCTTTTGGCAGGCACTGGACGCTTATGTCGCAGCTCATTGGCGACAGATGGAGGAAGGACAGAGTACAGCAATCTGTCGGGATGAGGGGAAAGCCGCTGTGAGAAACGCTGGGAATAGCTTTAAAAGTGCTTCTGCTGGCGTTTCGTAGAGCATCGATGCCATTTTAAGTGGATTCTGACAGGACACCTTGTAAAATTAGCCTCCATGGAGTGGGGGAGAGAACATAGAAATCATTTTTTTTTCCTAATCATACATGCTTGCAAACCCAAGACAATTCAAACCAAAGCAAAGTAAGTCAATTAAACAAGCAGGAAACAAAGGACTGGCAACGATACAAACTCAAATTTGTCATCTGCAGTCCTGTATTCCGACTCTTTGGTCACAAGATTCACAATAAGAAAGTTGTCATTATCAGCACTTGAAACACTGAATAAATAGAGCGATAGGAAAGTCACGCATCCCTCTCAGGGATAAGCAATCCTGATACACTGCGCTGCTACATGAGAACCAAAGTTCAGCCTTCCCGCCTTTGAAGCTGATTCTCTCAGGTGTGTGATACAGTAATGGAAAGCTGACTGGCTACAAATGCAGATACTGGAAAACACTGAGTCACAATAAAAAAAATAAAAACACGTAGTTTTCTAATATAACAGCCAGATGTGCAAGTACAAGGCCCTGAGTTCAATCCCCAGCACCAAAAAAAAAACACAACAAACAAACAAACAAACAAACAAACAGGCAGATGGTATATTAGGAAATTCAAACTTACAAACCCATATGACTTTGAACCATAGTTCTAAGTAGGGTATTGAAAGCTCCATAAAAACTGTGATTTTACATGGATGGAATTGTACCACATGCCAATAAAAAGTACCCTGAGTTGTTTTTCAAGAACTGGGAGACTTTGTATTGTCTGCCTATATACTTGCTGAAATTTGCAAAATATATGGATAGACTAAATTGGGTGTAGCTTAGAACTGGGTGGGGGGGGGATAAAGTGGTCTCGAAGGAACTGAACATAGCTTTCAGCCTCATTCTACAAAGGCCAAGGCCAAGGCGTGCCAATCAAGAAGTTGCAGATAAAGACAGATATTTACACTGCCATCCTCTATTTCAACCACGCTACTGATAAGATTAACTACTGTATTGTCTTGCGTGCAATCTCCACTCATGGGCATCTACACATGTATCAGTGTCAGACAGACATAGAAAGTGATGTCGTTAGCAATCCTGAGGGTTTTCAAGGAAAGCAAAAGATGTAATGTGAACCGAGGCAGATTGGTTCAATTTTCCAACGATTTAGCCTACTTTACAAATACTAACAAAAAATGAACATAGAGAACCTGGGTAAAGACTCTAATAAACACAAGGGGCTTAATCCTTCTAATTAATACACAGAAGCAAGGCAAAATGGTTTGTATGGTGGATACTCATTTCAATCTATAACTTGAAAAGGATGTATTTTCTCTAATGCTACTTTCCCATATTTCATAATTTCATATATCATTCATTCCAAAAGTATAGTTTTAATTTTTGATAGTCTTACTAATTTATGTCACAACCGATATATTATCATCATCACAGATGACATTATAAGTAGAACCAACTCTGCCTAAAATAACTCGCAGTTTAAGCAAAGAAGTCTTAAAATAAGAATGTTCAGTTAAGCTTCCACACCTGGGCAATGGAAAGGATCAGTATATTCACTGTACGAATGAAAAATTGAACAAATAAATGAAGAACTGGGTTTGAGTTACTCTCATGCTTTTCACTGAGATATTTTGACATTTATTCTTTTAAGTTGGCTTCTAAAGATAGAAGACATATTTCTCCTATGATTAAGATGGATTTTATTTCCTTATTCGCAATTTCTTTTGGAAACCAAAGCAGGGTTGAGGATGCAGCTGAGTGTCAAAGCACCTCCCCGGCATGCACGATGCCCTGTGTTCAATGACCAAAATCTAAACGAACGAATGAATGAATGCATGAGTAAAGACAAAGTAGAAGATTTTGTCCACCCCTCTAGAGACACAGCCAGTCCTGTGCCTTTGGAGTTACCAATCTGAACTACAGCAGGCTAGCAATATATCATGAATAGAACTCACGGCCTCGGCCACATTCTTACGTGTCCGTCTTTTTCTTTTCGTCTTCCAAGGCCCTCAGTGTGAGCTGCAGCCGGTCCGTGAGGATCTCCAGCTCCTGCGTTAGTTTGTACTCCTCCCTGAACTGCTCTCCCAAGAGAACCAGGTCGCGCGTGGCATCGTGCAGCGGGATGTCACTCAGGTACAGACCTCTCCTGGTCAGGTCGTCCAGGTTCATCACACTGTGACACGGAGGACAGAGGCAAAGTCAGTCTCACCGCCCGGGACAAGCCCAGCTTGGTGGCTGGCCAGGGTGACATCCTGCCAGTTCCTGCCATTCAAAGGTCAGCGTGCAGGACAAACAGTTACGGAGAGCTGAAGTCACAGGCTGACTTTCTTTCCTTGGATAGCTACAGCTATCGATAGAGCAGTGAACGTGACATATATTTTCGCCAAGTTGTATTTCTTGGAGCTATCTGCCTTTACAGAAAGTTAAGGTAGAAAAATGTTCTGTGAAATCTTCTCGGATCCTTAATACAAGGCTGTTGTTTATTATTTAATCATATTTTTCCTTATAAAAAGAGCGAGAAATATCTATTTTTACTTTTGCCTCAGCAGTAATTAGTTTTGTTGAAAAACTGGTTCATATTTGGCCTATGGATTCTATCAATCTTGTAACTGGCTGCTTTTCCCATTGGACACGATGTTTACACGTTTGCAAGATTTATTACCCATCTTCAACGTGTACTGCATCTACTTAAAAGCCTTTCTGGCATGCACTTTGGTGTTATTCTTACTTCTAGCTCTTAGGTCTTTATTCTTATTTCTTTTGACCAATTTTTCCCATTTTTCTAAATCATTATTTGACCTTGCTGAATTCTATGCCTCTTTGTAATTTAAGAAATTTTTGGAGCAACATAATACTCTTTATTGATTCAGTAAAAATCAAGATCTGGTAAATGAAAAGTTCACTGTTTTTAAAATATTTTGCTCATTGGTTAAAACGTCTTAAAGATACTAGCTTGAGCTATTTAAATACAAAGTAATTACTTCTAGTTATTCAGATAATAATTTTCCTAAATAAAAAAATTCGGGTTTTGATTTCACTAAGGATTTACTGAAAACTCAGATGATCTCTTTTGATTTTGTTCAAATGAGAATTCAAGCCCTCTTGCAGAAATAAACCATCCGGAATCAGATTATTTGCCAAACGGTGTATAAGACCTGCCCTTGGGCAGACAAGAAAAAAAAGATTATAAACTTAAAATGGAGGTGAGTGGCTATAAATATTCATAGTGAATTAGAAAATAAATTATAACCATTTAATTGTTCTAAAGTATTATTTTAATGAACTCTTAATGCAATTTTTTCTCAAACTAATCATACAAAAATTATTTTATAACTAAAACTACTTTAACCTAATCTTGTTTTATTTATTGTGGACACATATATTTCTACACACATGAAGAAGTCTCATATGGATATCTGTGAATACCAAACCATATGACCAGTTTCTTCTTATGGCAATTAACAAACGCATTCCAAATGTTCTGCTTTGGTCTCCAAGAAAACCTTTTTCTGCATGAGTAGGAACCATCCCTACGGGGAAACTGTCATTTTACTGACAACCTGGAAAGAGGCAAAAGAAAATGCTTATTGATAGAGACGAAGTATTGAAAGATCAATATGGACTATTAATTTTTAGAAGTTTTATATTCTCTAATTTTGCCTTTTTAATTTTCACTTTTATATATTTCCCAGGAAAATCATTTTTATATCTGATCTTGTATAATCGCATATTGTTTTACATAAAATTAAACAGCACTTAATTCATATTAAATGTACTTAATCAATATTACTATTGTATATTCCTTAGTACCACAGCTACAAAGCTCATTCGATTTTTTTCACAATTCAAACACAGTATCTTTACATGAAAAGAGATTGTGCTAGAGGTAAAATTAAAATTTTAATCTATAGCTCACCAAAACATGCTTTCCCAAGTATATTACTAGACGAGGAGCACATATTTTGTTTGCACAGATCAAAATGTACAAAACATCACCTGAAAACAAGCCCCATAGAAATCTTTTCTTTTTGTTCCAAAGCAAATTTAGAGAAATTTTTTATGTTCTGAATTTTTGTCCATCCTTTAGGTAAAATGCTTTCTCAGTGTGGAAAAACATCAACTGATAGTCTTGTTCCCCTATTATTTTTATTACAAACAACATATTAATAAATTTCAATTTAATAATATATTTCAAGTAGTGTATCTTGATTAATGAAATAATTTTTGATATAAAGACTCTTAGAGCTAGACATAGAGTACTTTCATAATTTTTACTATCATACTACAGAAAAGCTAACTTCTTGGCGCCAAGTATGTCCATGTACTTATGCCACCATCTTAAATGCTTTATCAAATTGCCCATTTACTTCTTTAGAAGACACGAAAGTACAGCATTAGTTGACTGCAGGTTAATTATCCCATGATCTGACGGCAGCAATATTTCAGAAGTAGATTTCGGTGTGGCATATAAAATACTTCTTCAGAGTTTATTAACAAGTACTCAATAAGGTCATTCTTGTTATAGAGAATTATATAACAAAGGCAGGAGAAGCCAGTCACTCCTTAGCATATATAAATATGATGGAATAAAATCTCACTGGATAAGGGCAGGCTAGATTTTATCAGTGCACGCTGTAAACATGCATCGAAATACCACACTGACCCCCATTAATACGTATGATCGATACACTTTAATCCAAAATCAACAACTGAGAATATGATTGCCGTCCTTTGTTAACTAAAGAGGGGCACTTACATCAATTATCATTACCTGGGTGAGCACAGAAAGAGTATGCTATCTGCTTCCGGCAAGTAGATCATCTGGCCCTTGAGGCGCAAGCAGCTGATCTCAGTCCCCGTCAGTTCATCCTCACACTCTGATTTCTCCACGTCCAGCAGCCCTTCCTTGAAGAGGCAAGACACAACCGTCAACTGCTCGCCTGGTCCCCACCAGCAGCCAGCAAGGGGACACTTACAGCTCACTTCGCGCTAGCTGCGAGGGAGAGTGAGCATTTGGTCAGGACAGGCCAGCGCCGCCGCCGGTGAGAGGCAATGGGCCGTCTCCTTGGAACTCAGAAGGGCAGCAGCCGCTGCTCGTATACTTAAAGTTTTTGTGAATCTCGTTCACCCCTGATTTTCATGGATGCCTGTAGCATATATTCCCCCAATAATAAGACCTCACTGGAAAATAATGAGCCTTGAAAACTAGAGATCAAAAACTCCAGCCCTGGGGCTGGGGATTTAGCTCAGTGGTAGAGTGCTTGCCTAGTAAGCACAAGGCCCTGAGTTCATCCCCAGCACACACACCCACACATACCCCCCACCCCTGGTAAAAAACCCTCCAGCCCCAGTCAGCTCATCCCTGACTCACCTGCCTTACACAGTAGCGACCAAATAAGAGAATAGTGATGGGGAATAAGGCAAGGATGGGCTGACTGGGGCTGGCACTTCCATCTCTACTGTTCAAGGCTGATTATTTTCCAGCTAGGTCTTATTTGGGGGGAAACACGGTACCAAAGGATACAAGCCAATGCTGTATTCACAATGCAGCTGAAAATAGTCAGTCCCAAATACAAAACTATGTATAGATACAGTCTTTGGAGAGGTGTGGGAAGGATAAAATGTGTACTCTATGAAAATTGTCATTCCTGTAATTAACTTACCAAGGACACAAACTCTGAGATCTGGTTACTATCTAAATTACCAGCTGTGTGACCGGTTTATCACTTGTATTTGTCCATGAAAATGACATGAAAAATAATAATTTAAGGAAGAATTAATCGCTGACTTTGGGTGAAGTTAAAAATAAAAAAGGTTTGTTCTTCTGATTCCTAAAATAAGTGTACCCACACATGCACACAGGGAAGAGAGGGTGGTTTCATTATGGGATGCAGGGCTGTCCCAACAAGACATCTAAAAGTTACTTTTGTTTATTCTGATCAGCTCATACAGTCGCACATTCCTCAGTCAAACTGTAAGTCAACAACACTGCCTGCTAAGTAGGCGTGACTTTTGGGTTTGGTTTGCATTTCCTTTAATTTCTCCATCCCCTAGAGTGTAACAGTAGACAAGTTCCCTCCTGATCACTTCTAAGTGGTAACATCTTAATGACACACATTCAACGAAATAAGGTGTTGATTACCTTGCTTCTCAGAACAAAAACTGTATTGATGTGGGAAAGAATCCCATGGAAACTAGTATCGATGTGAGGACGAACCAGAGAGAAGACAGACAGGAGGCTGCGGTTGCCCGGCTGGAGCTGCAATGAAGATAAAGAGCAAACGACACTCCCGAGTTAAAACGAGTAGACAATCTTAACGTTGTCGAGGAAACTTACTTCAACTGTGGCCTGCAAAGTGCAGGAAATCACCTCAGATTTCAGATAACTAGCATTCGGATACAAGTTGATGTAAGTGAGTAATTTAAGAAGGAGAAAGTATGAAAATTCATCTTCTAAAATGTAGCATGATGTGTTAAATGCCCATGACTTAAAAGGAAATTAAATGTTAAAAATACCCACAAACAGTTCCTTAAAGCTACCAAAAAAGGGCTAATAATAACAACAATGAGTGACATTCACTGACTGCTTGCGAGGGACGAGGCGTGAAACAGAGTTCCTCGTGGGCTCGCTCCTGTGTCAGAAGAGAGGGACACTCAGAGTCACACAGCCAGGCCCGGGCGGAGGCAAAGCACACCCACTTTCACTTCGGGATTTGGGGGCTAATCTTGAATTATAAAGTCTCTTAAAACATACACAGAAAGTACCGTACTTCTAGCCACACATCAGAGACGCCTCCGAAAGTGGGCAGACGAGAGACTGCATCAGTACAAAGGAAGGACTTCCAAGTGGGTCTCAGGAATAAGAGTCAAATGTGGGTTCTCACCACCACCTCAACTGCTGGCCTTTAACACTTTTTCTACTAAACACTAAATCACTTTTTTTGTGTTTCCAAATTCTCTTCTTTTCCCTGAAAATGTCAGTAGTTAATTTTGAAAGCTCTTTTTAGATGGTAAATATACAATGGCTATCACTCAATTATGAATAAGTGAAAGCTGATTGCTGGCAAGTTCCCTACGTTCTCGTTAAAACAAATATTCCACTTTCACACAACTTCCTACTGTCACTCACAGTAACACTGTCTAAAACAGACAGACATTCTACGGAATGCTGCAGTGTGCTCACATCCACCGAGGTCAAAAGCACGCGGAACGGCCAATGTTCTGTGTCACCGTTACATGGGTGAAGGCTAAAATGCGTGAGTGCCACGTGGGACAGCAGCGTCACATCCCGAGGGGCACGCTGTCCTCTCACCTGGGGCAGCACTCTGTAGATGGCATTGCCACACTGAGTCACCACGAGGTCTCGGTCAAATATTATGTGGAAAGGAAAAGCCTTGCAGAAGGTGTAGGGGCTGATGCGTGATTCTTGGGTACCGTTTTCCTCAAATCTGTCAAGATCTTCATAAAAATCCTCTTCTTTTGACTCTTTCTCTTCAATTAAAAATTGAGTATGATCACATTCTTCATTTCTTTGCTGAATAACCTAGGTGTCAAAGGGGGAAATAACCACATTTTAGTTCAGTCTAAATATCTAAATATGAGAAACCGAGAACTGCATTTAGACCAAAAATTTAAATATTAAAACAAAAGTTCAATATATATATATGTAAATCTATATTTGTCTAAAATAGAAAGATATTTTAAGACATTGACCTGTGAAACTGAACACTGAATAATTATTCACAGTAAAATTGCAAACCTGATGTAAGTCCTCCAGTTGCCCAGATATCTTCCTTGGGAGAATCAGGAAATCATTAGCTCTTATTCTGGCAGGCTAGTTCCCCTCAGCTAGGCACAACTGTTTATCGATCGACCTACAAACCACAGAAGGTAACACTATCTAATATGATAAAATGATATTTAAAGACAGTGGGAATTTAAAAGATAGAGATGTGTATTTTAAAACATATGCAGTTATAATTTATTCATCAATTGGCAAGTTGCTATGGTTTTGCTGTTCAGAGGCGGGGCTTTTGGAGGTGCACGGACCACGGGAGGTGATACTATCTGGGGATCAGCCTGTTGATGAGTTCACAGATGAGTGTGCTGCTCGAGGTGGACCTGGTGCAGGTAGTCACCGGGAGAGTAACCTGGAAGGGTGGACTTCTGTTCCCTGCCCCTTTCCTCTGTCTGGTTCTCTTGCTTGCTCATTCTCTCCTTCTGACTGTGATGGGAGTTCTGCCTCAGAGGCAGAGACCATAAACTGAACCCTCAAACCCAGAGGAAATAAACTCTCCCTCCTTTAAACCCCATGCACATTGGGACCAATCCCAGCAATGGAAATCGATGAGTATGTAAGTATAAAAATTATAATACCAGACTGGGTGGGACCCTGAAAACAGGGGCATCTCAAATGGTACCAACAGGAGGGCCTCTTTAATCCCTCTGAAGGACAGATTGATAATATATATAAAAGGCCTTAAAATTATATATATTTTTATTTACTTCTTATTTAGTTCAGGAATTTATTCTAAAGTAGTCATGATTATAAGCAAAGCTCTGTAATTTAAAGAAACAATTACATTCCTAAAAGATTATTCACAGCCTGGTGTATTATTAAAGTCGAGAAAAAAATTTTCTTTTAAGGAATTGCAAGCAATGAGATCTCTTATGAAGGGAAAAGCTCCGTCTCAGCCCAGTCAGACAACGTGGAGACTGGCTGGGTACAACTTAAGTTATAGGGAAATCAAGACAAAATGTTGCTCATTTGTGCTTTTTCATTTAGGAGTTTATTGTAGCATCTTCCGATGCTTAAAAAACCAATCACAAAACAATGAATGCTATTGTGTGTATTCTTTTCAGATATATTCTTTCATGTCAAAAGTAGGACATCATTACTCTGTCACACCATCATGACAATTGACTCTACTGGTTAAATACTGATATTTTCATGGATCATTTGCAATTTTTGCCCCATGAATGTTGATTTCCTTAATTCATGGGCAAAGAAAACAGTCAATTTTAAAGTTTAGGCCTAATTTTGATGTTCTCCTGTATTGAACTAGAACTAAAATGTAAGTATCTTAAATGTATTTGATATTTTTAATCGAACTGGAAAAAAGAATTGCATTTGTGATATATTTTTAACCTCTCATGGTATATAATTTTTGATCATGATTTAATATTTCTTATGTCCTTCCAATTATCTGGTATCTCTGGACCCATTCAATTTATGAATTTGATTTAATACCTAAAGAAGTTAAAACAGTAACTTTTTAAAAATTAAATATGCAAAATTATATTTATGAAATGCAAATATTTCCAAGTCTATATTAAAGCATTTAAATAAAGAGCCTAAAGAAACTAAATATTAAATAAATAGAATCACATTATTAAGTAAAAACTTGAATTTTGAGTAGTGTGTGAATGCCATCACTCTCTTATGTAATAAGCATGGTAACTGAAGTCTCTAAGTGTCCTAATTTGTGTTTCTTTCTGCAGTTTCTATGTGCTGGCATCTTGCTCATCTCAGCTAAGTGAACAACAAACCCAACAGCAGACATAATTTGTACACAGCCCCAGTAAAGGTTCATTCAGGATAGATACTGGGCTAGTTTGGGGTCAAGATCAGGAGATGGGAAATAAAAGGCATGTGCTATTCTGATTCAGTTCCAGGGAGATTCCCATCCACGTGTCAATTTCAAACTTTTGATTTAAATCTTCACATGTCTCTGGGTTTGGTAATTCCAAGTTAAACACAGTCCCACTTTCTAGGTGTTGAGAAATTGACACATACGTGAATCTCCAGGTGCCGTGTAAGAACCGCCACACCAGCTCCCAAAAGGAAGGAAATGATAAAATCTAACTGGCATCACGAGCTCACATAGATGAGGTATTTTTCTAATTAATTTAAATGTTGCCATTTTTACTTTGTATAATAGCGTACACAGCATTTTGGGCTCCGCCTGTGTTGGAACTATGTTACCCGAGAAAGTTGCGCCTATTAGGCTGCCCATAAAGAAAGACAAGCGAAACAGGGTAGTTGTCCTGGCTGTACTTTGCACTTTGGTTCAAGCTTAGAGACGCTGCAAAATGGCACTTGGGGCTAAATATGCTGAGCACACACAAAAGCTGCTGGTAGGGACAGACTATGAGTCAGGAAAAACAGTGATTCTCCTCGTTATGTTAGTACCTTGAAATTACCATTCAAAACTAACAGCGTATCGTTAGTAGTGCCACAGTTTTTAAATCAGACTTGGCTTCTTTCACCAAAGTTACTTGATTAAAAAAAAAAAAAAAAGAGCCCAACTTCCAGTTGACAAAACAAGACATTCCAACTCTATGTCAGAACAGACAAAAAATCCACAGAGAAAAACTGTTCTGTTTTAAAATAACTAATTTTATGTTACCCTCACACGTGAGGTTCACATTACTGGCATCGTACATACTGACAACCACAGCGCCGTCTCCTGCTTCCCAACTGGTGTGTGCTCAAAGGGAACGCAAATTACATTTCTTTTTGCCCTTAAGCAACGTGTAATTAGAAAGAAAACTCTGCTGCTACAGGAAAAAATATGCTATATAATGCATTCCAAGGCCAAATATAGAAGACTGCTGTGGTTCCCACCTTTGTGCATATATATACATGAATGTATATACGCATATGTATATACACGTATCTGTACACACGCATATATGCATTTTTTTCCGGTGATGTCCATTAGCAGCAGTAGCCACAGGTCCATTCAGAGAACCTTTCTTCATATTCCAAAAGTCATCTGTGTTCGGGAGTCCCCACCACCATATTACCTTCATGTCTATTTCTGTGCCGTGTATCTGCTGAGCGACCGTTTTGATGATTCCGATGACGATGTCCTGCAGCCCCTCTCTCTCCGAGTAGTAGTGGAGAATGAGTCCTTTACCCTTCTCCGCATCCGTGCACCTAAAGGAAGGTGCACGCATGCCTGGGTAGATGGTGGCCAGGTGGTCGTGCAGGGCATCGAGGTTCTGCCGGAGAGGAGAGAGTGGTGAGTGACACACCCACACTGTCAGCGGACTCTGGTAAACCGAGGCATGGAGCGAGCATCAGATCTGAGCTTACTGGAAAGATCGGCAGAGTAAGCATTTACATCGTCCATCCTCAAGAGAAATAAGAAATGGAAGGAAAAAAATGGAAACAAAGCTTTTGTAAATAGGGAGGGAGGAGGGGGCAAGGGGAGGGGAATGGGAAAAGAGAAGCAACAAGATCTGTCATGTACAGGTACAAATCCCCTATCATGAATGTTATCACTATGTACATCTAAAATGTACCAGTAAAATAAAATTTAAAAAAAATACATCGTCCATTCTTTGCACACACCACAGACAAATCAAGACTAAAACAGTATAACCAAGAAAACTATCTGTGGCTATTGCTAGTCAGTACATTTTAAGAAAAGAGAAACAAATAGTATGCAAAAAGAATGCCTGAAGCAGAAAAAAGGAACATAGTTACAAGCTAATGCACAGATGCACATTTCCTGGAGCTTACAGTAGAGGCTTACATGCGCTGGGACAAGCCATGGGAAGCCTGAAGTGAACACACAGCACCCTTCTGTTGACCCTGCAATCACCAAATTTAGTTTTTATTTTAAAGTCAACAGCAGAATGGCAAGTGTATGGAAACATAACCACATTACTGTGTAGAGTAATATTTTAGAAATCAAAAACATTTTAGAAATAATTTCTCCATGTTCATAAGTAATCTCCAGACAAGTAAGGATTCATAGTAAACCTGTGAACTAATTACCTTTTAAAATTGAAGTTTTGGAAAATGAATAAGTTGGCCGGTAAATATTTTTTATTCTTATAGTCTTGCTATTATAATTGAGAATGTGCCAAATTCCCCAGTATCTTCCACTACTCACTAAAACACAAAAACGATTTGTATAAAGGTTGCCATCACAAAGGTACAAACCACACTTATAATTTGGTCCATCCATCATGATAGCTATCCATGTGTGTATATGTTGGTATGTCTGTATGTATGTACCAGGAAGTCAACCTGGGGCCTTCCTCCCACTGAGCTACATCCCCAGCCCTTTGTATTTTTTGAGACAGCATTTTGCTAAGTTGCCCAGGCCTGACTCAAACTTGTGATCCTCTTGCCTCAAATGTTGTGATTACAGATCTATGCCACTTCGCCCAGCTTCAACATGATTTTTGAAATAACAGTTCATAACAACGTGTGCGTGTAGGAGTCACACACCGGGCACTGTGGTGGAGAAGGCTCACACCATAATCCAGATTCATGCTTCACTGATTTCTTCCACTGTATAAATCTGCTGTCTTTTTCAGATGTCTCTCACCCACAGTGCTGTTTTCTTCCCCCAAATTAGCACCTATTGAAATCAAGTCGGGTTAGTTCTTACAAAAACAGTGATTCCTCCTGATCGCCTGTAGAGGCTGCTATTCCCCTGCAGAAGTAATTCAATATGGCAGCACCAAGAACTGGACAGTCTGTACACCTGCAATACCCTGAATCTTAAAATGCTTTACTTGGTTGAACAGAACCAGAGGTTCTTCCAACTCTTCCTTGCAAAGGACAAGTGTAAGAGCTGCTCTGAATGACCTCTGAGATCCTTTGTACTTTCTACTTCTATGAAAAATCTTGGAAGAAAAGATACTGGTTAGCAAAAAGAAATCACAAGAGTTGTATTTTTCTCTCTATTCATTATGAAGTCAAAATTGAGCTTGTGATGGTGCACACCTAAATCCAGCCTGGATAACTTAGTAACTTAGTGAAACCCTGTCTCAAAATAAAAAGTTAAAAAATGGGTGGGTATGTAGATCAGTGTGAAGGCTCTAGGTTCAATCCCCAGTACCGCAAAAAAAAAAAAGACTGAAAGAGGTATTTTGACAGTTTTTTTCAATTTCCCCATTTCGCAAGTCCCTAAGTCACCGTGCCCATATCACTGTGCCCATATCGCGTCATGCCTGTTGAGTTTCACGGTACAGCACACTGTGCTATGAGCACGCTTCTAGGCAGTCCAGCCAGCAGCAAAAGACAGAAGCCAACGGTGGCATCTCTGTTAGGGGCACCCTGATGCTGACCAGGCCAGTCAGGCGCTGGGCACACGGGGAGCCGCGTGTCAGGAGGGCCATTTTAATGTAAATAAACGTGTGGATAAATCAAGGCACTCATATTCATAACAAAATATTGCTTAAATGAATCCTTCAGGGGAAGTGAAATCCAGTTAGAATGTTCGCCTTTTATATCTTTTTGTGGTAACCAACTCTCAAGAGATTTTCTCCTTTATTGAGTTTACTATTAATTAAATGGACAAGTGCTTTCCTGCAACATACAAGATTTAATACTATTTAATGTAATATTGATTTTCTTTAGATAGTATCTAACATAGAAAACACTCTTGGGATTTCTTTAGTTGCAGCTTTTCTTGGCATTACTTTCTCAAAGGTAAAGTGACTCCCACAGCCTGCCCGCTCTAAGAAATAGGACAGGTGATTAAAAATTAAATTATTTTCATTGGAGTGCATTCATATTGCTAACAAACATGCCATCTTTATAATGTGAGCAACAGTGGCAGCAGCCTCAAAAAGCCACACACACACACGCAAAAATAATTTTAGAACAGCTCAGAGAAACTTCCAGATTTGATAAAGTCCTCTGAACAAAGTTGATTCTTCACCCACATTACTGTAGCAATGTACATCAGAGAAGTTTTCATCTCAAAACTGACATTGCTTTATTGCTAAACATACCCACGGAAGCAAGTATGGAAGAAAAAAAATGAAAAGCTGTGTCTGATTACAAAGTATACGCTTACATATGAAATGAAAACCAAAGAGACATGGGAAAAAGTAAACACACATACCTCAGCAAGCAGATTTCCAGGAAACAGCAAAGCAAACCCCCAGTTTGTATTCATTCTTTCCAGCTTTATAAAAAATCTTTTAAATTTAAAAAAACAAGCAAACAGAGGGATAGAGAGTAGGTACATTCATCTATTTTATGGTAAGATATCAAAAGGTAATTCTAAAGTTTTAATTCCATTTCTAAACATCGTAATAGCATTTTGCTGTTGTTTTCGTCCTGGTGCTGAATTCAGGGTCTTTACCCTGAACTATCTCCCATCCCTGTTTTATTTTTTAAATTTTGACATCGGGACTTGCTTAAAAATTAAGGTAAAAAATTAACGTACTTTTTCTATCAGTAAGTCCAGTTCTCCTCGCCCCCTGGCATTTATCATTTATAGAAGAAAAATTAGTTCTGGTGTCTTGGGAAACTGTACTATATTTCCAGATTTAGAAAACATCACAGATGGAGGAAATGAAAGAAAATTTCCTATTCCATTGAGAAATGCTATATAGTTCCATACTTTTAAAGATCTTGGAATGTTTCAAAATACATGCAAATTTTCTTTCTGCAACATGCCAAAATAAGCTCATACATAATTACAGACACAATTTCTACAGAAATCTAACACTTCACTTTCTCGCTTCAGTAGATCATTAGAAATTTCTAAATAATCCACAGAAATGGATATAGTAGGACCCTGCCTTGGAAGTTTTGAAGAAAGGGATTTTTGCTTTGAGTTTTAGTGAATGTGGAGACAAACTGTTTTATGTTGAGACTATTAGTGAAGTTTAGACCTGAAAAATACCTTGAAAAGCAGCTCTTACAAATCTCTCTCCCTCATTCATTCACTCTCCTCCTCCTTCTCCTTCTCCCTCTTTCCCTCCCTCCCTTCCTTCCTCCCACCTCTCTCTGTCTGGAAGACAAGACACCCTATTTCCTTTCTCTTTACTCCTCACATCCCAGAAACAGGACTAACCCCAATATTTTTAAATAAGTCTTATATAATTTGAAAACATCTCGTGAAGTTTTATAACAAAGAAGTCAACTGAGAATTTGAAGATGACAAATCTAAACAGAGAGGACCTGAAAAATGACCATCTCCACTCCAGGCGAGAGGAGCGAAGACCACAGCCAGGACGCTCTGCGTGAGTAAGAAGTTGACGCTGTGATGACACCGATCTGCCCTTTCTCCTGAGAAACACAAAGCTCTCCAACTGAAAAGACGCAACTCCTTCTAGAAGAAATAAAAGAAATCCCTGTTTTAAAAGATACTGTACGACAGCCACTAAAATTACTTAAACAGGTGCGCCCCGAATCTTACTTGTCAACCTGAGGGGACTGAGACCGCTGAACGCGCTGGTGGAGGTGAGGCGCCGCTGACGAGGGGTCAAGGGCTGCCTCTGCGGGTGGGTCTCCCCAGGGCTCATCCCAGCGCTGCGCTTCCCACTGGCCGGAAGTGAGCAGCTTCCCACCGGCCGGAAGTGAGCGGCTTCACTCCGCCATGCCTTCCGCCATGACAGTGCTGCCCCGCAGCCAGCTGACTGGACCCTCCTGCCTTTGAGTCCGGCCATGGACTCAAACCTTTGAGATGTAAGCCAAACGAACTATGTCATCCTTTCAGTTGTGTACGTGAGGCATTTTGTCCTAGCAACAGGACAGCTTGCCCGCACAGTAAGAATAGCTTTAAAGATACGTATAGATATATAGATACATATAGATATAGATAATAGAGATATAATTTTGTTAAAGAAAAAAAGGAAAATAGTCCAAAAAATGCCTGTGTAAAATAATCCACTTATTCTTTTGCTTTTAAACTCACACTGTAAACGGTACCATGTTTATACCGCATTTGCCAATTAATCTATATTTTGTACATTTGTGAAGATATATAGCAGTCACTCAAAGAAAAATGTCTTTCAGTTCTAATTCCTTGTCTTCCTTCATGAGTTTTAAAAAATAAAACTAAATCCTTGTCTGTCAATTTTAAAACTGTAGTTTATAGAAATGGGCATTTTGGGTGCCAAGCGAGAAAGGAGTTTCCTTTGAAATTCAAGTTAAAAATAAAGCGAATAGTGCATTCTTTTCTAAGAAATGTAAATAGTTTAGGGAAGTATTACAATTTTACAGCTGTTCAGGAATATCCTTGTATTTCCCAAAATAACCCTTTGCACAAACACTTACAAACTAGATCAGTCATTAATCCCAGATTTTGGCTGGTGAGTTGGCCACATCACAATGTGATATTTTAAAAGCCAAAACCTAAAGCCAACTGGAACTGAAGAAATTCCCACTGCAGACTGAAGAGACGCACTTGTCGGGGAACTCAAATATGTGTGACCTGAGTGAGTGAAACTGATAAACGGCCACCATATCAAGATCAGTTAGAGGAGCAAAGTCTTCATGAAACAATGAAAGGCTGCTCGCATAGTCCACTGAAGTCCTCATACATATTTAAATGGGCCCATAATCTAAATTTTAACTTGGCTCTTAAATTTGATTTTGTCCTTTATTTTTTCAGTAGTCAACACAGTAGTCTTTGGTACTCATTTTAATTTCATTTTAACTCTGTAAAATTCTACAAGACGTAAAAATATATGCTTCGACAGCACAACGCCACTGACAAGGAGTAGCCCTGTTTATGATTGTCTTGAGTCCCATTTAAGAGGTCAAATGTCATCTCTTCAAATATGTTCCGAAGTCCTTGACTCACTGTGTGACACACACAGACAAAAACTTCAGAGAGTAAAATAATACACGGAGTACTTTTCTAGCTGTCCACTGCATCAAAGCACTGCAGCACGTACTAGTTCAGTGGTGGTTTATGTTTCTCTTTGGTGTTCTGTGGGGTGTCTGGTGGAGTATGGATGGGAGTTCTTGTGTTCTGGCTGGCTCTTTGCTCAAAGCTCAGCGAGGCATGCCGCACGGGCATCTACCTCTGGACTTTCTAAGCTTGTGCTACGTATTTCATCGTCTGGATTCTTCAAGGGAGCTCTCACAAGCAACTCTTCCAAGATACCGGGAAGAAACATAAAAGCTTCTTATACTGCAGTCAAAGAATTTTCAAAACATCACTTTTGCCATATTCCATTGGTGGAATAAATTCTAAAACCACCCCAGGTTCCAAGGAAAACAAGCTAACCCTCATGGCAGGGGCAGGCAAACCATACTGGGAAGTACACGCAGGGAGGAGACAAAAGTTGCAGTGAGTTTTGGAAAACACGAACAGCCATAACCGAACAGGCTATTGGAAAGTTGAGAAGAGCAGGGAGTAAGGTAGAAATACATTGAATCGCATATTTTCTACCAGCTGTTCTCTTGTGGAGTTTTCAAACCCTATATATTCTCTGCAGTGTTTTCAAACCAATACACTGGAAGCCTCAGATGGAAATTTACTATAGGAGCAGCATGTACTCACATATTTGATTCCTAATTTAAAAAAAAAGTAAAAAAAAAAAAAAAAGAGGAAAAATTTTGCTGAAATATAGTCTCGTCTTTAAAATAATATATCCAGATAAAAATCAAAATAAAACATTTCTTAGTTACTTTTTGATAAATCATGATTTGAATGTTAAAGCAACTAAAGAAATAATTCTAAAATAATTCTAAAATATTCCAAAATAATTCTAAAATTGATACGTTTATCAACAGACCACAAGTTGATGGTCTTACAGAAGACTTAGGGAAAATCAGTTCCAAACCATGTAACATAGAGAAAATAGTAAGGCTTCTAGAAAGTTTCCTATAAAAATATTTCTTGCATTTTATTACTGCATCTACTTATGACTTTTAGTTACTTTTATTAGAACCTCAAAATGGTTTAACATAAGCATAATGTAAAATTTTTAAAACTGAATTTGGAAGCATAAGAGATAATCTAAGCATGGTCATGAATTTGATATTGAAAGCAAAGACTTTCAAAGGAGGAGACATGCTAGTGCCCATTGTTTAAAACAACTAATAAAAGAAATGATAAAATCCATGTGAGGAAAAAAATACTTATTTTTGGAACTACAGATACTATGTATACCATGTGTCACTGAATATAAAATTTCTATAAAAGAAGTATTTCCTAATAAAGAACTCCAATTTTTAAAAAAAAATTACACATGACTCACGATTAACTACTTCTGTTATTCAAAGACTGTTAGACAAGTGCCTATTGCATGCTTTTTCTGGTACTCAGAAAACTTAATATTTCAAGAAAAGTAAAAATTCATATATATATATATATATATATATATATATATATATGAATTACTCTTAATAATATATCCAACTGAGCGATATCGCCCAGGCAAGTCCTGTGAGTCAGAATTGCTCAGCCAAAACACAGTCAAATATGAGGTGTGATTGAAATATATGCTGAATGTTTAAAGTTTTAAAAATTGCAGTAAAAGACACACTGCCATCAACCCTCTGAAAATACTCCGCCTGCGTCCGCATCACTCTTGCCACTTCTCCCAACTTTCATAGCACGTTCTGAGGCAGCCCCGGAAGTCCTCTTTTGTGCATGTCTTTGATGCGGGGTAGTCAACAATACAGCGCATGCGGCTGCCAAGTGCCAGCCAATAGAAAGGCAGGTCGCAAAAACATGACGCTGCGTCCTCGTCTGCCTTATTCACTGGATCTAGCACCAGTGTCACTTCTAGCGCTTCCCCGAAGTCAAAATGACCATGAAAGGTAAATATTTTGAATCAATTCAGGACATGGAGGTAGCCATGACAGTAAACCTAAACACTCACAAAAGAGAACTTTCAGAACTGCTTCAGAAAGTGGTAAGAATGATGATGTAAGTGTGTTCGAAGTGAGCAGGAGCATTTTGAAGGAGCGTAATGGCAATCTGTCTTTTACTATAATTATTTTTCAAATTTAAACATTCACTGTGTTTTTTGGTCATACCACCAGTCTCTCCTGTGTTATGCCATCAGTTGCTATTTTATTGTTCTCTGAGAGTTTCAAGTTATCAGTATTGAAAAGGTGGTAAAGATACCAGCAATGTGTCTTGAAAACTAAATATCGAGCAGTAGTTTACCATGTACTTCTGGAAAGGAAATTGGTCTGCTATGGTGTTCATGTATATTTAAATCCATACTCCGTCCCTAATAAAGTAATATAGTCCCACTCAGCTTATCCTTTATGAAATAATTCATCTTGACCTATTGGTGAATTTGCATCTTATTACTGGTTTTTCTTCCTCTATTTGTACAAATAATGAATATTCTTTTTTTTTAAGATATTCATCCACTCCCTGACACTCAGATGGTATCTGTAAAGAAACAACATGAACAGATTATGCATGGCCTCTGGCCTCTCGAAGTTTACATTCCAGTCCAACAAACAGGAAATGATAATGCAGTGGGAGAACTACTGTGGTTGAGGAAATGGGGCCACGAACGCATGAGAAATGCCAATTACCCTGACTCAGACGGGGCCAAGATCGGAGAAGGGAGTGGTGTTTTTCTGGAAGAAGCAATCTGTCTTGCAGGACAAATGGAATTTAACAGGTGAAAAGGAGTCACAGCCATATTCTAGGGTGAGGAAAAAACACTGCAAAAGCTCAGAGGATGGAGAGAACAAGATACGTAAAGTTCTAAGAGGTTATATTGGGCTACTCTGCGGGATGGGAACAGGAGGGGTGGATGGGGTGGAAGCTGTCCCAACTCTCTTAAATGAGCCATGACACATAATTCGTGGTCTTACACAAGAAAATGCTGTGATGAGATATATTTGCATTTCAGAAAACCATCTGGGTCACAGAGTGGAGGGGAGATTGGAGAGGTCAAGAGAAGAGGCAGGAAACACGTCCCATCTCCAGGTCAGGGCAGACTGTCCCATGGGTGTGCTGCGGAAATGCAAAAAAGTGGAAGAATCCTCAAAATTCAGGAAACAGTTTAAAGATTTGATGATTGCTTAAAAATAGAGGGTAAAGAAGAAACATGAGTCTTTCTACTTTTTAAACATGAGGTCCAATTCAGGTTACTCTTTGGTGAAGCTCGAAGTTCACCATAAACAATACTTTGTTCATGGATGTGACGCAAACGCCAATTTCGGTACGTGACCTAGAGTCTCAAAACAATACATGAAAACCGACTGTTTATACAGAAAAAAGTTCATTTATTTTCTAGGTAGTTAGTCTAATCATAACAAAGATGGCTACTTTTGAGAAAAACAGCATTTTGGCATACTCATTCTACCACCGAGACAATTTCAAAATCATAAACATGTCGAAGGAATGGTATCAAAAGCGGGTAATACTGATGAACACTTGATGGCATCCTCAATATCTAGTTTCCTCATTGCTCCTATTCTTACATAAGATGGTATGTAATTTAAAGATGACAAAATTTTAAAGTTAACAAAATTTAATAGTTTAATTTAAAGTTAACAAAATTTTAATATGAAATTTTTCAGGAGCTATTTCATCTTCTCTTTGTACACTGTGAAGCCTGCTGTGTGCTTGCCACTTTCGGCTCATCGCACCTCAAACACTCAGAACCCTGCAGCTGCGTGTGGCTGGCAGCTGTAGGAGGCGGTGAAGTGCCGCTTCCAGCACACTGAGGTGCCGCAGGGCCCACCGGCGGTCCCGGTGGGTGGAGGTGAGAAAGAGAATTAGTAAAACCTTCTGAGCCTGGCTGGTTGCGCCGCTGGGCGTGTCAGTTAAGACAGCAAATGAGAGCTGAACCATCACTGACGAAGTAACATCGCTCTACACAACCTTAAAAAATAAAATATGAATCCAAAAACCCAAAATCCCCAAATACTTTTAAGTATCAAGCTTCAGTCCACTTGGAACCATCCATTTAAATTCCACCTGTTCAACTTTAATGATTTCCCAACAGCTACTTCATTGGAAGCAGCAGCTTTCCCCTGACGCCGGTACTTCAGTCACTCAAGGCAGGACATAGCAAACCAGTTTCCATCTTGATTTAGTGCCGTTTTAAGTTTATAAGAAAAACGTCCCTGTGTAAACAACAGGCATTTTGATTAAACACTAAGGTTCTTATTTTGGCTGTTAACTCAGTAATGCAGCTGGCCCGAAAGGCGTTTACATTCATTCCCTCAGAACTGGGCTCCCGGCCAGCCTGCCCTGCACCGACATCACTTTCCAGCAAACTTGGGCTGCTCTCAGCAGCCGCCTGAGAAACAGCCTTTGAAAACAGCTACATCATTTTCAACGTGAACACATTTCAGCGGGAGGGGCGTGCACATGCCCGTACTTGAGATAGTACAGTCCATCCAGAAATAGTCTCTTGTCTAGTGGGTCATTTACTAGCAAAAATTGTTCAGGCAATTTTTATGAAACTATAAGACAAAGGCCTTTGGTGACATTATCTCTTTCACCTGAAACTGGCTTTGGAAGGTTTTCTATTTTTCTTTCTATGATAGCTTCATTAATATGTTACTCTACAACAATGGTGTTCCATGAGTTTCGTGCATGTGTGGTGAACACCTGGGCCCCGGTGTTTTGTCCTAGTTGACAAACTCCAGGAAAGAATTCAGAAATACTGATGTACTGCTTAAGTATACTCTACACATTTAGAGTTTTAAAATAGAAAACGAGACCACAGTATATGTCTAAAACATAAAATGGCAACCACTAGAATGCACGATCCTTAAAAAGAAAAGTCAAACAGATAAAAATAGATCTTGTGGAGTTATTAAGAGACTATTAATTTACAATTCGCACACTTAGTGTCAGCAACTAGAAATAAAGAAAAAATACAAAGCAAAAGTCCTAAATTATATTCGAGACCATCTGAATAATATGATTCTCAGTTTATCAGAAAAAGGTCATTATGATCCCATTTTAACAGCAAAATACTCTAGTCCGGCTGGCTGGACAAAAGTATTCCAGGGTCTGTATGTAAGAACCACTCAGAAGGTTTCATTCCAGGATCTCAAATTACTCACCTGGAGAAATTCTCTGACATTAGATCCCAGGACACGTAGAATGGTATCATAACCAGACTCCTGACAAAACACAAAAAACATCTTCCCAAACATTTGGAGGATTTCTCCAGCATTGAGGTCTGTTGGTTTGAGAGGAAATAAAACCACATATTATAGGTGGAATACTGTTAATAAGAAGTATGAATATAAGTACACACTAAAATGATTTAAAATGCCCACAGTCTTTGTGTAGAATGAACATGGATACTAAGCCAAAAGGATTCTGGGCAGAACGCTACAAAGAAATCTGAGAAAACTATGTATTAACACGTTAATGGTGGAAATTCGTACTTATTAGCAAAACAACTATTTTCTCACCTTATATAATGAACTAGTTAGTTTTGACTTTTTTTTTTCTTTTTTTTTTTTTTTTTTTGGTGCCGGGGATCGAACTCAGGGCCTTGTGCTTGCAAGGCAAGCACTCTAATCACTGAGCTAAATCCCCAGCCCCAGTTTTGACTTTTTAATAGCCTACATCTAATACATTTACTCTGAAAAATGGAGAGTTTTAAACCATAAAGAATGCACATGACAATATTTTAATGCAAAGTAATTTTTCTTCATATAAATAGGTATATTTATGAACCTGACTGCATAAACTGTGGACCTGAGTGTCCTGTTCTGAATAGCCAAATTCATATTTCCTAAAATTTAATTTTCCCCATACTTTTCTTTACCAGTTTGTTTACTTTTCTTGTTATTTACCAATTTTTCACTAATTCTTACATTCCACCAGCAAAGCCAAAAGCTTCCTTCTGTCCCATGCAAGCTACACCCTCTGTGTTCATTAGTTTCTTTGGAAATAACAGATAATATCTGAGACACCACCTTTTCTAACAGTGCGATCGGTCTGTGGAAGGTCTCAGTCCCCATTTTCTTGTGCCAATGTCTAACATAACTTGTGACTGCAAAAGGGATTCCAGGACAACGTTCTCTCCGTATTACACTTGTATGATTTCTACACTGCTGAGATTGGCACTGAAGTTATCACACTGAATATCAATGTTTTCTTTCTCCCCCAGTGTGTGGTTTTCTGTGAGGACTAAGCCTGCTTTCTGTCCATTCTCTAAAAAGTTTGTGAAAGTAAGAGTAGGACTTGGTGAGGCCCGAGCCTGACAGTATGTGAACATCCCCTCAGCCCCAGGTTTGTGCAGTGCACAGCTTGTATAACCACATACTGCAACCTTGAAATAGACACCCTTTGGGCTTCTACACGTAACTAAAGCAAGGAAGGAAAGTTGTGTCTAACTTACTGAGGACTTTGCTTGCAGCAGCAACCAAATCATAAGTTTTGGAATCATCATATATTATTCTGACAAGAAACTGGCCTTCTTCATCTAACTGGGCCTCTTTTCTGGAAAATAAAAGAGACACAGAGAGAGAGAGACAGGGAGAGAGGGTGAGAAAAGCTGATAGAAAAGAATAGCTTCCGTAAGTGTGATTATATAAACAATGCTGTATTTCTGAAGTAGGATGTGTTTGGCAAATCCGTTTAAATAAACATCACATATCTAAAAGTGATTAAGTGATTAAGCAAAAATGATGTCACGTCTTTCTCCCCAAATTAAAACAACATGTTTAACTACATTTTAGTACATCGGACATTTATATAATACCCCGATGCCCAATACAACACCCAACATTAAATATAACCAAGAAACACTATTTTATAAAAGCTGGTTTGGTGGCACACCTGTAGTCCCAGCTACTTGGGAGGCTGAGGCAGGAAAATCACTCGAGTCCAGGAGTTCAAGGCCAGCCCGGACAGCATAGCAAGGTCCTACCCACCAAAAAAAAAGTAACTTTTGGCTTAATAAATACTCGGCAATATTTCTGAGTCCCTTTATGTGCCAAGCATTGCCCAAGGCACCTGGGCTACGTAGATGTACTCTAGATGGGGTAGGGACAGACAAGGTATGAAACTAACAAATCACTTGTAAAATAAAAATAAAGAGAAAAATCAGGCAAAGTAGGGGGTACAGCACTCAAGTGTGGTAGGGAGGACGGCCACAGCGGGCAGCTGGCAGGTAAGCACGTCTGAGAGAGTCAGGAGCCATCTGAGCAGGGGGCAGAGCAGGTGGGCAGGGCTGGGCAGGAGCATCCCTAGTGCTGGGGGAACCGCAGAGGCCAGTGTGCTGAGCAGGGAAGAATGCGAAGCGACTGTGCAGTAACAGGTCAGGGAGGCTGCAGTCTTTCAGCCTCCTTGGGTACTGGGCGACCAGGGTAACTGGAAAAAGGCGAAGGATTTGGGCTTTCACGGTGTGAGCAGCAACAAGAAGCGACTTATGTTAAGGGATCTGTCTGGCTTCCGCAGCGACACGGTGGGGAGACTTTGCCACCGCTCAAGTGACCAGGTGACGCATGGTGCAGCCTGCTTCACAGCAGAAGCAGGGGACAGAGTAAGCACCGGCTCACCCCGGATGTGTGCTGGGGTGAAGTCAACATGGTGGGCTGAGGGACTGGAAGGCCCCGGGGAGGGAGAGGACTCGGGAGGCGCTGGGGTACTAGTCTAAGCAGGTGGAAGGACAGTGTTATCAGGAATTGAATGCAGAAAGACTCTTGGAGGCGAGCTGGGCTTCCAATCAAGGGTGATGTTTACATGTAGGTGTGAGCTGCCAGGCGCCAGATAAAATCTTCAAATACATCTTTCATTTACTAAACACAGTAGCTCAAAATGTATACAGTATTAGTAAGACAAAAGTATAGTTATCATTTTAATAGTCATCATGATTCTATAAATACATTTATTTTGGTAGGATTTGGAATACTTTTCTTAAACAAATGTCTGAAGGGGAGGGGAAGCCTTTGTTTAAAAACACCGCCAGGTGGATAAAGGGGCTAACGACCTTCCAGATGTCTGCTCCAGTGTCACATTCACCAAAGTATCCAGCTAGGATATCAACCACTGACTAGAACTCTACCCAACTCGCCCGAGCCGCCGTGTGCAGGCAGAAGAACACAAGGGATGCGGGCTGCCATGTTAGGCGAATGTCAGGCTGCCTACATCACTTGTTGTCACCGCTGCTCAAAGGAAATATTCCGGCCGGTGGCATGTCTTATGTCACCACGTCAGCAGGGAGCTGTTCCTGAAGACACACTCTGCTCTTCAGAGCACATCATTTTTGTTTATCTGCCTCAGTTATGCACAACAGGGCACATTTAAAATAATCACAGGCTGGGTGTGACTCGACGGGAGAGCACCTGCCTGGCACGTGCAAAGCCCTGGCTTCAATCCCGGCACTACAAAACGAAGCAGAATAACAAGCGTACATGGTTTTGGTAACCGTGGGGATTTGAGTTGCACAACTTCACTTTACAAGGAAATGAACCGGGAAAACCACACATGTCACAGAAACAGGATAACCTCTCCTTTCTAGCAACAATACTAATAAGCAACAATGTAACCCATTTCCCATAATTACGAAGACGGAATGTATGCAAAATTATCTTCTAGGCAGTTAAAGCATCGTGTATACACATTACTAATTGTAATGTTAGCATTGCATCGTACAGTATCATTAATGGCAATACTGTGCGTCTGCATGCTCAAATATGTACGTTTTCTTCACTTTTCCCAAACAAGCATAGCTGTTATGCTAAAGCTCCCAGCATTTCAAAGACCTCAAGGTTTTTTAAAATAGGAAAAGTGAGATATCAAAAAAATATGAACATAAAATCCTGTGATAAATGCTACTAAGTATTTTATGCAGTCTAATTTCTCATTGTAAAAATACACAAAGTGCTGAAAAGGAAAAACTGAAAAGAAAAAGTAGTGCCCTCCTGTCATGAAATAATCACTGATAATATTCTATTCAAGTCGCTCATGCCTGAAGACACTGCTTTATGTAACATAATGCTGTGAAACCTCTTTTTTCATTTAGTATTTGATGGCTCTCTCTTCATGTCAATTAAATATATTTCTACAGCGTAACTGCATAGAATTCCATTGTGTGGACATCTGAAATCTTGGTACAGAGTTAGATTTCTTTTATTTTTTCCATAAGTATGAAAGATATTCTGATGACTATCTTGTAGCTAATTATATTACTAGGTAAAAAATAGAATGAATTCCTAGGAATGGACTTGCTGCTTTAAAGGATACTGATATCCTGATTTTTATTATTTTTCCATTTCAATGTTCCTGTGAGGCAACGCTAGTCAACAGATTGGAATTTTGTTGCCTGTGGTTCAAGACATATTAATAATGTAAACTTATATATGTAAAATATCTTAATAAAACAAATTAATTCATATGTTCAGCATGCTTTTTTCTCTTTCTTCATCTTGAACAAAATCACATAAATTTCTGTAGTAAATGCAGCTTCTGTGAAAAACACATCAAGCCCTGATGACTCTTAAGTGAGCAAAATCCAAGCAGAGAGTATGCAGTTTGTGTAAACTAGAGGAATGGGCCAGCGCTCTCCTCCTTTCCTTGCTCGGCTTACTAAAATAACCTCCCTTATCTTGTTTAAATTTCCTTCCTGAAATGATCCTCCTCAACTTGCTCCCCAGAGGGAGACCGAAACACAAATTAAGCAGTAGTACATAAGAGGAAATACTCATCTTTTCTTTAAAAATTCACACTGAATTCCTCTGAAGTATTAAAAAATGTGTTATGTAAGTGTACCACGCCCCACAATGAATGCAATCATTATGTACTGCAAACGTGTACTAAAAAAGTTTTATTAAAAAATTGTTTAGAACTCTTTGTTTTGGAAATCTTTGGAAATATGGAATTATTCTCTTTTTTCTTTCTTCCCTTTTTATTTCTACAAGGAGAAAATTGACTACACATATTTGAATGCCCATTAGGCTCCCTGCTCTTTTCTAAGCACTTTTAACATATCTATGAACGAAACGGATAAAGATCCCTGGCACTAGGCAGTGAGCACACGACCAAATTTCACGTGTGTTTTAAAGTGATGAATGATGCAAGACAAAGAGGAGGGCGGGGCCCAGAGGGAGGAGGGCGGGGCCCAGAGGGAGGAGGATGGGGGGGCCCAGAGGGAGGAGGGCGGGGGCCCAGAGGGAGGAGGGCGGGATGGGGCCACAGTAAACCGGCTCGCAGTGGACTCTGCGGGGTAGACAACGTCGGACCAGACTTCAGCACCATTCTCCCAGCTTTCCAGGACCAGCTCCCTCCTTTCCGCAGCCCACTCTTGGTCTGCTTCCCTTTTGGGAGGAAAAGCTAACTGGAGACAAAAGAAACCCTTTAATGTAGAATGAATCAATATACTAACTGAACAGGAAAATACATAGTGCATAGTAATCACCCAAAGAATTAGTGCCAGGCAGCATGGCCACTGAAGCTGGGAGAAACGGTCGAGTCCACAGAGCTTTCTCCTTTGTCTCTCGACACTGAACGCTTCTCTTCTAAGCGCTATGCAAATTTATATTTAATCAGACTTCGTGCTGTTGATTGTCTGAGCCTCCAGACAGCACGAGATATGATAAGAACCATCTTCCCCTTCACTACCCTACATATCTGTCCTCACTCTTTGAGGGAAACGTCAAGAGCTTCCCTCTCCACATTACACGCTTCCTTGTGTCCTTAGTTTTGGAGCTATTTTTCATCTGCTACCTGCAATCACAGAGCAAATGTGCATTTACCAGTAAATTTAAGAAATTTTAAGAAGTTAACATTTAGATTACATTAAAAAGTTACATAATTCAAGTAACAGGTGATAATAGGACCTAGTTCCCCATCACTCACTTTGTTATACCCTCACTTTCACACCTTTTCCTTAAGCAAAGAATATAGCATACATATATATGTTATATATAATGTAACATTTGAAGATTTATTTTCATGATACATAGTTTTTCTTTTAAGCTACAGTTATCCAAATTCAGCCATGTACACTAACTAAATTTTCTAGGCTCACTCATTCTTTCAAAATTATATTCTGAGCATCCACTTTGTTTCAATCATTGCATCACACAAAGAAATTAAGTAATGTTCCCATTATTTAAATTACACTTAGTTTACCCATGAAGAAAACCATACGTTTTTCTGAGATCATAATTAGACCTTTTCTCAAAAATAAGACTTCAGACACATTTTTATCTCTTCCATGCTTTATAAATTAGGGGATTTTTGTTTTGTTTTGTTTTTTGAGGGGTTTTTTTGGTGCCAGGGATCGAACTCAGGGCCTTGTGCTTGCAAGGCAAGCACTCTAACCACTGAGCTGAATCTCCAGCCTTCTCTTCAGTGCTTTTTAGATGACAAAAAAACACTACACTATGCCATAGCTGACCTGGATTAAAATGTTCTCAATACTGCAACTCTCCAAACAACCATCAACAGGACTGCTTTCCTCACAGATCCTAATTTATTGCATCCCGTTGCTGTTATTACCTTTTTCAATTCCCTGAATAATCCCACATGAACATATTCTTCTACTCTGTCCAAAGATCGTGACTTGCAGTCCACCCTGTTACTTTACCTACGTACTCAATGACTCTGCTTGTATTAAATACTCTACTGAGGGAAGTAGACAGAGACAAGTTTTATTGTTAAAGTGGCTTCTGAACAAAACCCGGTTGCACAAGAAATAATATGAATAATCAACAAACAGGATCACATCAAATTAAAAAGCTTTTGCACAGCAAAGGAAACAACCAACAGAGTGAAGAGACAACCTACACAATGGGAAAAAAAACTAACACCTAGAATATATAATACTATATATATAATATATATAACTATATATAATACTAATACCTACCATATATATAAAGAACTCAAAAAATTGGACCTCCTCAAATTTAAAGACCCAATCCAAAAATGGGCATCTGAAATGAACAGACACTTCTCAGATGAAGAAGTACAAGTGGCCAATAAATACATGAAAAATGTTCAGCATCGCTGGCCATTTGAGAAATGCCAATTTCAAACACACAGAGATCCCATCTCACTCCAGTAAAAACGGCTGTCATCAGGGAATCAGCCAATAACGAGACTGCGGGGCAAGGCTGTGGGGAAAAGGGACCCTTCTTCACTGTCGGTGGGAGTGTAAACTGGTATAACATTATGGAAATAATATGGCAATTGCTCAAAAAACTAAAAATAGAAATGCCATTTGACCCAGCTAGTCCCCTTCTAGGTATCTTCCTGCAAGAGTTAAAGACATCATACCATAATGATGTATGCATAGTCATGTTTACAGCAGCACAATTCATAATAGCTAAATCTTGGAAATAGGTATACGTCCATCAACAGATGAATGGATAAAGAAAATGTGGTATTTATACATAGTGGAGTACTATTCTGCCATAAAAAAGGACAAACTTAAATCTTTTGTAGGAAAAGAATGCACTCTGAGACTATAATGCTTAGGGAAATAAATCAGACACATAAGTTTAAATATTGCATGGTTTCTCATATGAAAAACTCCATTTATAAATAAGTTGTGATAGGAAAAGAGAGAGAGAGGAAAGAAAGGTATTGTAATCCAGCATGGACAATGTACCTAAAAGGGTACCTTGATTTAATATAATTGTCTTATGGGTTTTATGGTTTTATCTTTTTTTGTCTTTAAGTATGGTTGTTAATCTGTATTATGATAATTAATTTTATAAGGATTTATAAGACAAATAAATGAATCACAAGCTGGCAAAATAAAATGGGTGATGAAGGAAAGGGAAAATAAAGGAATGTACCAATTCCCCACAATGAATGTAACAATTATGTACTGCAACCATCTACTAATAAGAATTAATTTTTTTGTAAAAAGTGGGTTAAATAAGGTTGGATAAGGTGAAAAGGGGTGCTTTTTTTTTCCTCTTCTTTTTGGCTAACAAGTGAATGAAGAGAGACACTCATGGGGTTCCATCCGTAAGTCATAGTCTTTCCTCACACAGTATGCAAAATAAACAGCTCTAATAAGCCGATCTGCAGTCTCACTGTGTCTTGGCAAGTTCACCTCTCAGTGTTTCCTCCTCTCCTCAGCAAAGCAGAGTGAAGCAGGGTCTCCCCCGTTCCTGGCCCTTGTACTTTTCACGCACTGCCTGACCAGCATGGCTAGTTGGTAAAAAGAGACACCACAGCTGGGTAAGATGAAGGAAAGGGGCATGAAGAAGAGCAAACAGCAAGCAGAGAAGAAAGGAGGACAACACGATCAGAGCAATTTTTAGTCCGCACGTTAATAATTAAAGTAAATGTGACCTCCATTGATTAGCAGATAGAATATATGAATTCAAAAAGACAAAAACAAAAAAACTCTATTTCCCTAAAATAATGATTAAATTCTCACCTTGGAACAAAAATGAGAAATAACAATATTCTACATATTTATAGTCACAATAACTGTGTAAAAATTGAATATGTATAACTGGAACATTTTCCCAATAGCAATTCCATTCCTACCCAGTCCTAGAGATTGTTATCTGTTGAAATGTAAAACCCATCTTGTATTTCTACTAATTACCTTTTCCCAGGGGGCTAAAGCTAGTCACTGGTGCCTAACACAAGTGTCTGGAATTGAACATATGCTCAATAAATGGGCGTATGTTTCAAAATGAGGGAATTAATTCATTAACTATATTTCCCCATTTACAAACCCCTTACTAAAAAACAAGTAACCAAACATTACTGGGGGAAAATATTTTTTATCAAAATTAAGAATATTTACATAATTTATTTCTTAAAAAACGGGTCTACGGCTTATTTGAAATAGCAAGCAATATTCCTCTAACTCTGTACTTCGGGAGATGGCCCTTAATGGCCACATGTGAACACAGGAAAGCTAAACTCAGACACCTGAAAACAGAGTCTCAAAATAAATAAGGTCTGATCTCAGGAAGAAAGGGTCAACAAACACCAAAGAATCAGCCTACCCAACGCCCGCCCGGAGGGACAGTAATGAGAGTCATCTGCACAAGTGCTAGACGGTTGGGGAAAACAAAGCTCGAGGGGGCAGCACTAAGGCTGCGCAGGGCCTCGCCACATTGGTCATCTGCAAACGAGGTGGGAGGCGCGCACCGAGGGAGTCACCAGGCCGCCCCACCGTGTCCAAGCCTCTGCTCTGACCACCAATCGCTGGGGGTTCAGGGTCTGTGAAACGAGAATAGTAAGTGAATCTGTGTCCTGGGGTGGTTGAGCACTAAGCGAAATAACGAACACTTAAAACGGAGCTTGCAGAACCGTGTGGGGCTGTCGGACATAACGGGACCTGCATTCAAAGTCGACGCGGGAGTGTTCGCATCTGGTTTTCAAGTTTCATTTCCGTATTATGGACATGTAACTGTCTGACCTTGACTTTGAACAGCATTGTATATATCTGCATTTTTGACACATGCTAAAGGACTCTACCATGACCTGAATCCAATCCAGTAACTGTCGTTTTGTATGTGATTTTGACAATCCAACAACTACATTCTCAATCTTTCCAATACAGTCCCATGAAACAACATAAAGCAAGCCTACCCCTCCGAAGGAAAATGCTATTGTTCATTAATGTATCTTCTGTCTGTCCTGATACAAGGAGTGTTCATTTTGTACAATAATGCGATTATAGTTAACGAAATGTAATGTATACTTTGATACTCCCTGTTCTCACCAACAAAACAGGAACGACCATGACAGGTGATGGATATGTTAATTACCTTCATTATTCTGATTGTGTGTATATGTGCATGAAAACATCAATATGTATGTGTTAAATATGTACAATTTTTATTTGTCAATCATACCTCAGTAACAATAGGAAAAAATAAATACCTATTTCAAAAGAGCTTATGTTATTATGTTATGAAACAGGGTTGAAAAGTCATAATTCTGACATAAATGCTGGTTGCAGGAAAAATTCTGTGTTGAGAATGTATGAGCTCTATTGTCTAGAAATAAAGATGCAAAACAATTCATTTATACACATGTATTCATATATATATTTGTAGAGACAGACCCTGGTAGAGCGTCGAGTCTATGAAACAAGGTGAGAAAAAGACAGTGACAGAGACAGAGAGAGACAGAGACAGAGACAGAAAGAGGAAACACTTTATCAGGCTTTCTCCAAGAGAGTCCAGGACGCGGGTCTTGTGAGACAGGACAGACATTAACGACATAGTACAAACTCTTGCCTACACTATGGCAGGAAAGCACCTTTCGGGACCACAGAAGGTTCCCCTGAGAAGTAACATTTGCTACGACGTCTCAAAACTGAGAGCCACGTATGTTCACAGGAGCAGCCCGGGAGGCTGAAGACAAAGAGCCCCGCTGAGGACCGGGGATCCCGGGCACATGGGAAAGCTCCCGATGGCTGAGGAACTGAAAAGCAGCCTGTGAGGCTGGATGCTGAGTAGACCGGAGTGTGGGGTAAAAGTCTCCCTGACTTTCCAGGGACTAGAAGATTGGCCAGAGAGACCACAGAGAATTTCAACACAGCAACAAATGACTTCTTTATGATTCTACAAGGATGGCGGACAGATCAAGATTTGCAACAGAACCAACATCTTAGTCCCAAGGAGGAACCCTAAAACCTTCAGAATTGTACCTTTTATTCTGACTACAACCCTCTTTGAGCGCACTGCCTCCTGACGGAGTTTGCAGAGAAAAAGGTACTCCGCTTGCTAGACACGAATAGTGAAGACACCATATCCACACTGTTCCCCCTTCAATGGACAGGGAAGGAAAGCAGTGAATACAGAAGAGGGAAGTACGTGCGTTTCCTAAATTGTCACCCTCTGAGTCCAGCCGATGAGATTTCTTATGGTTGGTTTCCTTAAGTGTGTCCTCTCTTGGTGTCCACACAGTATCAACCCCTAAATATACCTTTGCAGCACTTTAAAGGGAAACACTCGCCAGAGTCCCTCATTCTGGAGAAAAGGAGAGAGTCGCAAGGACATGATCTTTGCAGACAGCAGCCACACCTAGCAGACACGTGCCATCACCACAGCTGCATATACTAAGAGTAAGAACACAGATTTTCTGATCTCTCTTCTGGCGCTCGTCATATTACAGACTCTTTCCTGACACACCAACTAAAACAATATGCTTCTGTGAATTTTTTTAATTCTCAAAAATTGCAGAATGCCAGGAAATAAAGACCCTTAATACCTACCTTGATTTGGAGGGTATATTTCAGATCATAAAAAAAAACCAACCAATAAACAAAGCAAAAGCACCCGATACAGGCTGTGGCCTGACTTCTCACCGAGACACCCAGGTGCTCCCCAACATGGCCCACGTTCTGGGGGAGCCTCATGCAATGAGCAAGCAGGTGAAAGGCTTACATGTGGACATTCAGGGCCCCCAGATCATTTCAAACCTTAGTGAGTTTATCAGCTAACATAATGTGCCTTCCTCTGTCTTTCAAGCTAACTACCAGATCTTTCTGTAGAAAAAGACCTGCTCCTAACAAGGATCTCGTTTATCTATTTTTTGGTCTGCATATTAATTTGTTTATTCATTCTGAGGAAGTTTCTGGGCATGGAAATCAATATGGTTTCAATTTTTAACACACACTACAATAAATTCTATTTCACCTTTATCTTCTGATTAACTGGGGGCTGAATCAGGGCTTCACACATGCCAGGCAAGTGCTCTGCCCTTGAGCAACACCCAGCACTCACATTTATATTTTACAAGGTGTATTAAGCACTCACCAGGACAGCAGAGCTGAAGTTCTGACTCTTTGGCTTTCTATACAGAATTCTGCAGGTAGGTATTTAACAACTTACAAATTAAAAAACTGAGCTAGAAAGTCCTTTTATATTTCAGATGGGTACTGTAGCACTCAACTGAGATTACAAAGAGGAAAGGACTTCCAAAGTTCTAAGCAGCTTTATAATATAAAGTGCCATGAACAATCCCGACATGCATAGGTGTGCTCCTGAGAAGAGGTATGGGAATGTACACACATTGCACCTTCACGCATACGACAGCCTTACAAGACAAGGAAACATGACGACGCACATTGGCTTATTTTATTTTGTTTTGATAAAATGAATAGTAAGAGCATGCACAGAACTTCAGAACAGTAAACAAGCACTGAGGGCAGGGAAGTGGTAAGAAAACTGTAAGGTAAGACTGATGCCAAAGTAGACCCTCCGCAGGAAAACAGCATGATGGAAACAACATTGTTCCCGCAGTCTGCAGGGTGCAGAGTAAGGAGACAGCAGACAACAGCAGGGAGGGCTGTCGGAGCCGCTCAGGGGCAGTGAAGGAGCCAGGAGGAGAGGAGCCTGGAGTCTAAGACACACTTCAAGGAGAGGCCGACAGCTCCGGGGTAGAGTTTGTTTTGGGATAATAAAAACGATCTAAATTTGATCGCAGTCATGGTCACACAACTTTGTCAATGTGCTAAAATCTACTGAATCTTGTACTTTAAGTTTGTAGACTGTATGGTAGGCAAATTTTGGTCCAATAAAGCTGTTACTAAAAAAAAAAAAACCACTGTTACTAGTTACATAGAATGAATAAAGGAGAAAGGATAATGGCAAACAACGATGAAGTTATTACTAATTCTAGACCAGAAAACATTTAGACTGGATGTACTATGTAGATCCCAAGGAAATACTACTTTTTTTTTGTTTTGTACTAGGAATGGAACTGTGGGCCTTGTGTACACAAGACAAGTGCTCTGCCTCTGAGCACTAGTAAATGCGAGCGTCAGGTCTTTCAGTGAGAAGATACGGGAAAGAGAAAACTGAAAACCTCTGATTCTAAAGTAAAATGAATGACAGCAGCTACATTGAGCAGCTACTTAAGAACGATGTTAAACATTTTGCCAACATTACTCGATGTACTGCAACAAACCCACAAAGTAGGTAGTACTGTTTTTCCTTATGCAGTTGAGACTTGGAAAGTTTAGGCAAACTAAAAGGCACATAACAAGTTTACAGTAAAGTATTTGCATATTTCAACCATAATGTTTAATTCATGATTATCAAATTCAACTTATATTAATTTCAAAACTGGAAAACCAGTATATGCTTTCCAATAGTCAAAATGTTTCCATATCTGAGTTACAGACAGGAAAGTTAAAAATTAATAAGACTAAAAATATTCTGGTATCTCCAGACATTCTAAAGGCAAGGATTACATCATTTGCTTTTCTATGACTGCTGCCCAAACACTAAACTATGCTCATTACAGATAAGCTCAAGAATAAACGAAAGAATAGACCAACAAATGTAAAAGTATGGCCTGCGATAAGTAGACCAGATCAACCTGCTAAGCAAATGCGTTCTTTATGAGAGGGAAGATGATGACAGCTTTCTACAGGAACTAACTGCAGGATTTGTCAGCTAATATAGTAATCATATTATTATCAAATTTATATCTCACATGCCAAAATTTTGATCCAACTGTTTACCTCAGATCTTTTAGGAAAACAGAAGAGGACTAATTGACACACTGTGTGGCACTTTAGAGTCAAAAAGATATTCCATAGTCTGTTCAATCAGAGGCAAAAAATTATAGTTTTCAGTTTTGTTTGTTCAATTCAGTTTGTTTTTGTGTTTTGTTTTGTTTGTTTTGCGTTGCTGGGAATTGAACCTAGGGCCTTGTGCATGCTAAGCATCATGAAGTTAAATCCTCAGTCCTTGTCTTGAATACTTTTGATCCTAGATTTTTCAAGTTTTTTAGTCCATTCTTAGATGCAAAAACATGTTCCAGGAAAGTTAAAAAAATCTAAAATTAAAATCAGTAATTTGACCCAATGATTCGCTTAGCTAGGGCCTGCGCGAAGATGATAGACATGATTAAATTAAGTACTCAGATGATTTTTTCTTAACTTACATAAGTTCTAACTTTACTTCTTAAAAAATTGATAATTGATTTTTCTTATTATTTAGGAAGCATGACTTTCTAAAAAGGACCATCTAAAAATTGAAAGGACATCTGCAAAATAAAATTTGAGGTAGATTTAAAGGTTTCTTTTGCTTTTTCACATCCTTTATTGTACAGATCAGAGATGAGCCAGCTGCAGTCAGTGGACACGCCTAACCTACCATCATTATTTTTTTTCTGGTCGTATCAGACAGTTGCATTTTAATAGTTGCATAGGTACCTATGTAACAGCCTCGATTCCGACTTGGTCCACAGCACCTAAAAACATTTGCTATCTAGCCCATGAAGGGAAAGTCTGCTGGCTTTTGGTACAAACAGTTTTTCTTTTTCATAAGAAGAAAAATTTAAAGCTGTTGTGAATGGTTATATGTTGGTAAGAGTATAAATGAAGACTGAGTTTACAATGAAGCATTTTTGGCTCTTATCCACCAAGAATTTTCTGTCTGGAATCTGTTACTTCAGATTTTATTTGTCATTAAAGGTTTGGCATCCTTTCTTGTGCGGGAATGATGGCCATTTCCTACCAAACCAGAAAAGTATTACATAAAATTTTACAAACATCCATTTAGATAATTTTCCATGAACCAAAAGAAGAAGATAGAGGGGCGTGGTACTTAGTGAGACAAAGAAAAATATTTTCTCATATATTCAGTTTCTCATAAGAAGTTAAAATTGGAAGTATCTGGAACTGCTACGACAGTAAGCTTCCTCTGAGTGGAAGGTGGGGTGGGCAGGAGGAACCAGAACCATTTCAACAACATTTTCTAATTATACTCCTGGACTTTCTCCTTCCCAGGCCCAGGCAGTGTCTGCTGTGCAAGCAAAGGGTCATGCAGGGAACTCGTAACAATCCCACCAGGGCACAGTCAGGGATTGAGGAGGAGCCACTGGACTTCAGTAATGCAGGCTCTACACCCGCTTCTCCATCTCAGACACTACACAACTTGGACACAGCTGGAATCCCCCAAAGTAGCACTACACTCAAAAAAGGATAAAAACTGACACCTGGATTAGTGCTAACACTAGTTCACCTAACAGCATTTTCCTTGCAAGAGCATAATCCTTGCCGTAAATTTATTTTAAAAAACACTCATATGACTTGTTCATTTTTACAAAAACAATTTTGGTGATTGGAGTTATCATCACTTGAGCAGCTTATGAACAGAATTCAAAGTTACTTAAAGATAAATCAGAGTTAAATGACACTGATGCTTTAATTAAAAATAAGTTGTTTAAAGTAGAATGTGAAAATATTCTTAGGATGATTTGGCAGTTATCAATGATATTTGTATATTTTTAGATTTTGATCTCCTCTAGGGATATATAGCCAAAATAAACTAATTTCTTGATGAATTAATTTTTAAAATTTTTGACATATTTGTGAAGTATATTTTTTATCCCTGTATTTACCATTTATCTAAATAGAATATGAGTAGGACCTACATTCTAAAACTGGTTAAATTACATAATGACTTTTAGCAGCCACTTTTACTAGGCTCTTTAAATCCTAAACCTTGTAGCTGGCATTGTATATCCACTAGGAAATTTGGTAATTCCCATTCTATAGATAAGAAAACACCTTATGGGGGCTACGTATGTTGCTTTCATAAATTCACAAAGGAAGCGGCTTAAAAATAATTCTGTACATAAATCACACTGTTCAACATCATGTTCTTGGTGGCTGCCTTTTCTATTACCTGCCTGCCAAGCAAAGTAAAAATTACGAAGTTATTAATTAAGTGGAAAAAATTCAAATCTCAAAGCAACCTTTAATGTCTGGATTTTCATTTGACAGAAACATATACTTGCCAAATACTGACTTCTCTTTATAATACGTGAATGTGCGCTGTGGGTAACACAAATAACTATGTAACATGAAAGAGATAATAATACAGATCCAGGGGAAGATGTTCATGAGCTTATACATTATAACCCAGTCATTTCCATGGAAACAGACAAATGTAAGAAGTCAGGATGGTGGCGCTGTATAATAAGGCCTGTTAGACTCGATGGCTAATAATAGCAGTGTGCTTAGAAAAAAAAGAGCAAGGAGTCAACACCTACTTGAGATAACAAAGTGAAATCAGAACACAAAATAAAGACGTGCTTTCATCTGCCCCGCCCCGTGGCCCTTCCCTCCACCCACATTCTAACTTCCTAGTCCCACTGTCCCTGTAAGAGAAGGACCTGTAAATACGGTTCCGGAGCAGCCAGCTGGTAGCCAGTGATGCTGCAGCTTAAATGCAAATTTCAAAGGCCCGACAGATGATTTTGTTAGACTGAAATGCTCAAGGCGTCAAAGAGACGGGGATCCAGTACTCCAACAGGTCTCCACTCACAGGCGGTGTGGTACGTGCTTCACACCTGGAGCCCTGGGCTGGAGCTCTGGACAGAGAGCGGGATGCATTCCGAGGACTGCCAGGCCTCATCACAGCAGAAAAAGTGGGGGGCAAAAAAACCCAGACAAATAATCAACGATTGGGGGTATTAAAGAGAAAGAATTGCAATTTCATTTTATTTTCTACAAGGAAACCGCGCTGCTGCGCCGGAGGGAGCAGCCCTGCCGGCGCCGCGGGATGTCGGCGGCCCGCCGTCTGCCCGGGCTGCCGCGCGGTCTCCCGGCCCCCGGTGCGGACCCCGCGCTCCCTGGGCCCGCTCGGCTGGGACCGCGGCCCGCGCACGGTTCCCACGCTGGGCCGGGCGGGACCGCGGTGACCCGGCTCGGCGCTCCCGGAGCGTGGGAGCCAGAGGAGGGCGGGAGGAGGGGCGACCCGGGGACGCGGCCACTTACTTGATGTCCTCCCACACTTCGGGGCCGTAGTTGCGGATGACCAGCAGCTCCAGGGCGTGGTTCACAAACCCGTACTGCGGGGCGGAGAGCGGCATCAGGACCCGCCGGGGGCCGGGCGACCAGGGGGCTGCAGGTGCGCAGCGCCCCCACCTGGCCGCCCCGCCCCCCGCCCCGCTCCGTCGCCTGCGCGGGGACCGCGGGGCGCGGGATGGGGGATCAGGGACCGCGGGGATCGGAGACGGCGGGGCCGGGAATGTGGGTCGAAGACTGGGGATCGCCAGGCGGGGGATCGGGGATCGGGGACCTCGGGGCGGGGGATCGGGCAGGGAGCAGACGCAGCAGATGCCCCCGCCCCCGCCCGGGGCCGTCGCCGCCGCGCACGAGCAACCCGCTCCCGCCAGCCCGGCTGGCCGCACTCACCATGGTGCCGCGGGACCCGAGCAGCGTCCTCCCGGCGCGGCGGAAGGGACCGCGCAGCTGGCGCAGCGAGCGCAGAGAGCTCGGGCCACGGCTCCCGGCGCCGCCCGCCCTGATGGACACCTCGCCCAGCCAATGGCGAGGCGAGCCGCGGGGGGCCGGGAGCAGCGTTGCGGCTCGCGGCCAATCAGCGACCGAGGAGGGAATTCGGTCGCCCGGGGCGCCGCTGAGCCCTCGCCCGCCCCCGCCCGGGGCCAAAGCGGTCGGCGAGGCGGCGGACGGAGACCGCTCTCGCTCCGCCTCAGCGCCGCGGGCAGCTGCCGGGACCCCGCTGTGTGCACGCCCCGCGCTCTGCCGTTGGAAGGGCGAAGACCGGCGGGGTGCGTGTCCGCGCTCGGCGGCGTCTCGCTGTCAGTCTGGCGAACACCTGCGGCCGGCCCCACGCGTCGCGGCCAATCGAGAGCTGATGACAACCCGCCGAGCGCGTCCGCTGCGCAGGACCGCAGCGCGTGACCCGCGGACCGGCGGCGTGAAGCGCGGAGGTTGACGTCCCCGCGTCCGGCCCGCGAGAGTGGGTGGGCGGTCAGCGCGAGCGCTTTGCTGTGCTCTCGGCCTCGGCGTGGAGGGAGAAAACGTCCGGACAGCGGCCCTGTAGCGGCAGCGTCTGGAGACATGTTAAGGGCTCAATGATAGAGTAGCGAGGATATAGCAAGCGAAACAGCATATAAGCTCAAACTTCCCACCCGTGACATTGTGATTAAGTCTTTCGTGAAATGCTACGTTACCTTGTACACCTATTAAAATATCAAACCATCACTAAATATTGACCTTTATTTTTCAACTCTATGCAACTATTAAAAATATCAAGCCATTATTTCATCTTAAGCTTTGTTTCGTAAGCCATTAAAGTGGCACACTACACAACTATGAAAAACTGTGATGAAGAACTCACACAAATTAGACCCCCCCAAATAAAAGATTAATCAGAAAATGGGCGACCAAAATGAATAGACACCTCTAGATGTACAGACGGCCAATAAATACATAAAAACTGTTCAACACCCCGGTCATTAGAGAAATGCAAATTAGAATGATGCTGAGATGCCAGCTTACTTCTGCTCTCTTGGCGATCCTCAAGAAATTAAATAGTAATAAATTTGGTGAAGATGGAACCCTTCTTTATTGTTGGTGGAAGTGAAAACTAGTATACCCACTATGGAAATCAGTATGGAGAGTCCTCAAAAAACTGAAAATAGAAATTTCATTCGTCTCAACTATTCCCCTTTTAGGTAACTTCCCGAAAGAGTCGAAATCGCCATATTACAGTGATACGTGTAAACCCATGTTTATACCAGCCCAATTCATAATAGCTAAATCTTGGAAACAGCCTTTATGCCCATCCACAGATGAATAGATAAAGAAAATGTGGTATTTATACACAGTGGAGTACTACTCTACCATAACGAAGAATACACTTGAGCCAGTTTTAGGTAAATGGCTGCACCTCGATACCATGATATTAAGTGAAATAAATCAGTCACACAAGTTAAAATATTGCCTGGTTTCTCTTATGTGAGAAACCCAAAATGTAAATGAGGAGCAAAATAAAAGATCTGTAACGGGAAGTAGGGAAACCTTTTTCAAGTGGGAAGGGTATCCAGAGATGGTGGGATGGGGAGGGAAAGGAAAGAGAAAAGAGATGAAAAAGTGAATCGAGGAAAAAAATGGAAATAGATCTTTTGCAATGGGAAGGGGAACAAGAGTTGGAGGGAGCAGGGAGGGACATGGGGAGGAAAATGGGATGAAAAGTAATTATGGTGTTTCATATGCATGTCCCTACTGCCCACGATGAATGTCATCATTATGTACAGCAAACATGCACTAATAAAAATAAAACCAAGATAAATTTTAAAAAATAGAAAAGGAAAAAGAAAAAAAAGAAAAAGTAGAAAAGGTACAAGGGAGCTTAGATAATGATAAGAAAGGTATATTGTTATGTAAACAAAACAGGCATGAATAGAAAGATCCTCTTTTTAAAAATAGTTATATAGAATAAGTCCATACTTGGGCTAGAAAAACGCACATTCCACACAATGCACACTGATGTCAGTATAAGGCGCTGGGAGAAAAAATCAGAAAAGTTTGGCATAGTATCATTTAATGGCTGGAGGGATCAGCACTTTTAATATTTATGTTACAGCCTTCTGTATCTTTTGATTCTACAAAGATTTAATAATGTTTAACATATTAAAGAGACTTATTTTTGCCATGTCTCCAGGCTAGAATGTGCTATGGTGTCCTCCACCTTAGATTTTACATAGAGAGAAAAGGAGAAAATTGCTCTTTGGATATTAAAAAAAAAAAAAAAAGCTCCCTTGGACAAAGATACCAGTGAGTGTTCCTGTTAGTTTCTCTGGCTTCCTCTCGCCCTTGTGTCCACCCTTTCTGTAGCTCAAATCCCTACCCTCTCATTCCTTTTCCCTGATAACTCTTTGGTGTTACTCTCCTTTTGCCCAACACATATTTACATTGTAAATAGTTTATACTGTTCTGTTTCTAATTGTCTTGTATTAACTCTGAATTTAAATCAAGTTCTGTTCACTAAATCATTGCTGACTTTTATTTAGCCAAACGATACCACAAAAAGAGTGACCTCTGGGGACAGAGGGGTTCCTGCCAGCCACAACTTCTGCAAATGCCCTACACACTGCCAGCTGCGCTCACCAAGGAGCACAGAAATAAGACCGTAGACATTCATATTGGGAACAAGCTTTCTTTTCTGTGTGTCTCAGGCTGAGGAAAATCAATAGACGAAAAGGAGGAAGTTATGGGGTGGCTCAGGCAGTCCTACAGTCAACACTATTTGAAGATCGGTCTAATGAAAGAACAAATAAATACAGGGCAATATGTAGGTCAGCGAAAAAAGACATCTTCAACTAATAAAAAAATCCACTTTGGGGGTAAATTAAATAGTAAAGGTATTATGATCATTGTGTTCAAGGATTTTCCAGTCAACATGATAAATTTTAGATGGGGGACACAGGGGAGTATATTGCAAGGTGTTCTCATCCTGGTCCACGCACTCCCCAAAGCTCTGTGCTCTGCTGCCCTTTTTCCTGCAATGGGATCAGGACTTCAATTACGGATCATTTTCTGGAGGAACTTGTTCTTTCGTTTCAACAATTCTTTATACAATGATTTGCTTTTAGTTCCTATTCTCTTTATGCTGTAGAGTTCGGGGCCCAGTTTCACTTGTTCTTGAGGCTGCTGGCTCTAGTATTGAATCGATGCGCAATAATCATACCTCTTGTTGTAACTTTTGCTGTGCTTCTACATCACAATCTGTAAAATGTTTACCTTGCCACCAGATTTATAACATGTTAGTCATATGTATATACATATATCACTCACATCTATATGTAAATGGAAAGAAATTAAAAGTGAGTAAGGACACTTTGTAGTGATAATAATTAAAAACACTAAAGCAACTAATCATCTATATCTATATTCAGAATACATGGAATTAAATAAAATTATGTTTAATTTCTAAAAAAAGTTAGGGAGACTAGATTGAGCTGTAATGTTATGCTCGTAGAGTCAAACTGATTAATATGAAAACTAACTGTTCTTAGTTCAAACTTTTATATGGCTGGGAGAAATTATCAAATTTTTATAAGGATACATCTACCATGATTACTGCAAATATTTATCTACTTTGAGCACTACTAGGTGTTAAAAAAGCACTTAGCTGAACAGTCTGTATTAAAACATGTTGTATCTGTGTGAGTGTGTGATTATTGTTCTCAGAAATCCTGGAGAATTTTAAGATTTTAATCAAATTGAGCACAATATGTTTTATAATCTTGCTCCTTGTAGTCAGAAGCTAACATTTGCACTCTATGTGTCTAGTTCCCATAACCCGTAAGAGCCCCCAGGCACTGCATGAAAATACTGCTCTATGTTAATCACATACTAAGCAGTTATAAACGTACAAGGAAATAGGAGGGAATGGGAGTTGCTGATTTGGTTACTTCTTTTACCTTTTCTTGAGTGAAAGAACAGTTAGCTGTGGAAACAGTACAGTGCAGTGGCTGATTGTATAGCTTCTTTAGTCTGCTCAGTTTTCACCATCTTATAGTGATGTGATGGTGGGAAAATTAATTTCTTCAAACTACATTTTGCTCAGTTGTAAAATAAAATGAGATAATATTACATATGAAAATAAGAGATAAACATATCCCAATATTCCACTGACTACATGGGTAAGAGTATAGAAAAGTATGTTTCTTTCTAATTTGATGGGAATCTTAAAATCCTCCAGGATTTCTGAAATGGAGTTGTTATTTTACCATTACTCCTTTTCTAAGATTTTAATTTTTCGTTGTTCCTCATCAGCTAAGGTGCATTAAGGCAGATTCCTGGGCAGAAAATGTAGCTCAGTGGTAGAAAATTAAAAACACTACCTACGCTCATGTTGATTGTGGGCAAGAAATGTTTTAATACAAATATGATGCTTAAAGCAGCGAGTGAGCACACAGTAAATACTCAGAAATTGTGTTCTAGTGCTGGTTTTGAGGTTATGGCTCTTACGGTATTTTTGGAATCAACAAGCAATGTGAGTGAATCCCTTTTGTCCAGTTCATAGAAATGAGAAATATCTTCACTGACAACAAATGCACAGTGAAAAGAGCTGGAATGTGATGCACAAAGAGCTTGGTTCAGCTTCATCAGTCATTTAGCTGGCGGATCGAGGTGACTAAACCTGGGACTTCCCAGTAAATGGCAGTAACTTCCTCAGAGAAGGTCCTGGGAGGATCAGAGGGAAAAGCTTCCCGGAGGCTTGCAAAAGGACGACACACTTCTGTCACAGATGCCAGAAAACTGCCGACAGAATAACCCAAGGACTTAATGTTTGGGCGAGGGGACCAGCAGTCAGACAGAGTCTGCATAGTCTGCTAAATGCTTGTGTGAATTTCCTTGTGTTACAGTTTAGGTCTAGATGTCCGTGAAGAGCCTCCTGCACTTAGAGTTGAGGGTTTTGGAAGGTGACTGAATTATGGAGGCTTCCAGCTGACCTGCTGACAAGAGGTGGTGTCTGGTGGGAGCAAGCTGCTCCCAGGGCCATGAGCAGCAGGATAAATCACTTTCCAGCTCCTCCCTACTCTGCTCCCAGTCCAAGATGGCACGCGTGACTTTCCCTCCACCAGGCTCCTGTGCCATCCCATCCTGCCTGGGAGCCGTTGGATTTTGGACTGAAAACATGAGACAAAATAAATCTCTCCTCCTTTAAGTTATGTGTGTTGGGGACTAGAAAAGTGACTAAGACACCTTGTAAACTCTAGACTTGCAAATGTCGCCACTAAGTTCTTTAGAACCCCTGTCCCTTGTCCCACCACTCTAAACACCTGATCAGGCTCCTCCCTCTGCACCACTCTCCGGGTGATACCTGATCGGCTTGGCCTCCCTTCAGTGGAAGTCCTATTAGATCAATTTACCAGAATTCCTCTTGTCCTTGATGTCCCCTCTGAGTGATTTTTCATCCTTGGACTCTTCCTGGGCTCTAAACCCTTATTTGCCTGTGCCATATTCAGATCGTGTTCTCTGCCTCGCTGTGAGACCTCACCCCAGTCATCCCCTTTACCCACCTCGCTGGCCCCAATGAGGCCCTTCTCGCCCTGCTTTACAAGTGCCATTGAATGACTTTCTCTAACCACCATTTAGTGACGAGTGGCAATCTGCTAGAAAATCTGCTAGAGACGCTCATTTTTCACACTCTGATTGCTATTACTTCATTTCTGTTAAAAATAAAACCTAAATCTAATTGTATGATGCAACCGTATTATCCATTTTCTAATAAGTAACAGGAATAAAAATAAAAGGAGACAAACTGTTCACTGTTCCATTTACATAAAGCCTGAGCACAATTTTTTCTGAATGAATGTTTTATCAAGTAACAAAAATTTGCAATTCTCATGTGTTGATGTGATAAAATGGTACTGATTTGCATTGATGTTTGAAACAATTGCATTGAATGTAGCCATTGGTGTGTTTATAAAGCAAAGATATTGAGTGAAACGTCCTGTAGGATTCACTCTGAAGGGTCTGGAGATAAGATATCCCCCACCTTGTGCCAAAGAGCATCAGACTGAAAGAAACAAACCGTTCTGCACTGATTTAGAAAGCTTTAAAGAGCCATTGACTGTGACTTGAGAACTATCAATCCTCTACTGAAAAGATTCAAGTGTGAAACAATGTTTGTGCCAGGCAAATGATTCTAACTCTATTCAGTTAAAATACACTCATCCAAAAGAAGCCTACCTCTAAATAATTTTGCAGGTTATAAATTACTTTCATATACATTATCGCCTCTGATTTTCTTTCTTTCTTTTTTTTTTCCTCTGGTTTTCTGTTAGGTAGATGCAGTACTGTGAGCTTCACAGGTAAGGACCTAATGCCCAGGGAAGTGAGAGATTGGCACAGTAAGGGTCAGTGAGTGGCTCAGTCACCCACCGCAAAGCACTGACTCAAACCCAGACCTCTTTGCTTGTCCATTTCTTTTCCTTCACCCCTGGGACTGGATGTTTGCTTGTGACAGCACCTCATGAGGAGGAAAGAAATCAGTAACTTGATAACTATGTAAATTGCTGGAATCCACATCAATGCCTCAAACTTTCCTTTCCTTCTCTACAAAACAAAGATATACACAGTGAGTCTTATTACTTGCGTGGTGTTTTTGAAAAGGATCAAATGAGTTGAACATATATGAAACCATTTGTAGACAGTACAATTTAATGCACATTTGACTTACTGTCCTTATTGTATGACTGTCTGAATTATGTACATTTTAAGCATTCCTCAAGTAAGAAAATACCATGAAGGAGAATGGTGTTCAAAGGACTACTGCTCTTTGGGCCTGCCGTGGGCAAATTACTGAACCTCTCTAAACATTCTTTTCCTCTCATGAAAGTAAGGCAATTCTGGAAATTCGATGTGGTAACATTTGTAAAGGACATAATTACAAAGCTTGACACATGGTCAAATGAGAACTTTATAACCCATTTAAGCAATGTATTTGTAAAAATATAAATACTGCCTTTTCACAGGTACTGTGTTTGAGTTAAAATAACTTGCTTAAATCCCATAATAATATTATAAAAAATATAAGCCATGACTCCTAATCCCTCCTTTTATTATCCCACAGACAGAAGCCAAAGTCAATAGAGTAAAGCATCCCCAGATGTGTTCTGTTCTATTATTCCAAGTGAATGAAAACTGGCCTATCCTAGGATGTGTTTTTATGTCATGTCCCCCAAAATAATGAGAATCAGTTCATTGAAATGTTCTTATTTCTTTCTTCTTTGTGCTCTGTTACTTTTGTTTTTATCCTGGCCAAGAGACTAATAAAAATTCCACAAATAATTGACCATAATTTCCAAAACTGAAACTCAGATTTATTTTTGATCTTCTATAGATAGTGGTGGTTTCTCCAGTCTAATTCTAGGCAAAGATGATTTTAGTCGAGCTAAGGCTTTTCTCAAAAAAAAAAAAAAAAGCATAGTAGATTGAACTGAGTTAAGGAATCCTGCACTTTGATCTGCATCTTTCTATTCTTCCTATATATGTAACATTAGGTATGGTGTGGCAGACAGAATAATTCCCTGACAAAGTATCCACATCCTAATCCCTAAGGCCTGTGAGTATGTCACCTTACATGCTAAATATACAAATGTGAATAACTCAAGAATATGTAAATTATCAGAATGGGCTTAATTTTGTCACAAGGGACCTTATAAAAGGGAAGCAGGAGTGTAAATATCAGGAGGGAAGCAGTTAGTATAATGGGGGAAGAAATACAGATGGCCTCAGGATGCTTACAAAAGAAGGATCTTCTAGAAGGGAAGTAGATTTGATTTTTAGGATTTTCTGACCTCCAGAACTGTAGGGAAAAAGACTTCTGTGTGAAGCTTCTAAGTTCACGGTAGTTTGTTACAGCAGCTGTAGGGGTCGACCAGTATGCCAGTCATCTTTTCTGAACTAAATTTGGAGACCCCCCCCAGAGACCTTGTTATGGACTGAATGTTTGTTTCCTTCTAAGGCTCATGTGTTGAAGCCCTAACCTCCAGTGTGATGCCATCTGGGGCCAGTGGGAAATGGTTTGGTTCAGCTGATGACACGAGGGTGGGGCTTCCAAGATGAGACCAACATCCTGATAGGAAGGAGAGACCAGGCTTCTACCCACCATGTGAAGACACATCAAGGTGGCAGCCAGCTGCAACCAGGAGGAGAGTCGTCACCAAGATCTGAATCTGCTGACATGTGATGTCAGGCTTCCAGATCTCCACTGCCATAAGAGATAAAAGCTTGTTTTATAGGACATCAGTATCCGGTATTTATTGACAGGGTAGCACTATAGGCTGACCAAGACAGACCCACGGGTTGCATTTCTATGCTAATCTTTCAGAGACATCAGTAATAGTAGAAAGTTTCCCCCATACTTCCACACACATCCGATTGCTGTATACATCAATCTCTTTATTTTCATGTTGGCTATATTGAATTTCCCTGAGAAAATTACCATTCTGATGTAGCTCATATAAAAAGTAGGACTCCCCTCTCATAGTAGGTCACAGGCTTTTTTGAAAGCAGGTATGTCTTGCCAGGATTTTCAAGGAGTTCTTTGATCTCTCGGTCACAGTTCTGCATGGCAAGCAACAGAAACCAGCTGAGACTGACTTAGCAAAACAAGAAACAGAAACTTCCGAACTTTGGGTAATTCGCAAAAGTCTTCATGAGGAAGACTGAAAAGATAGTGAGAGAAGCATAAATTATGCACAAATTCTATTCATGTTCTATTCGTGTTGTGCTGTAGATGTGACACAAGAATGAAGATTTGAGGGGTGACTTTTTCAAGAAGACAGCATTATCTAGTAGTTGTTTAATCGGAGAGTTACAAACCATCTTTGTTCTTTGTGCCAGTAGGTGTATAATATAGAGTCCAACACTGTTTTTTCCTACCTGTCTCTTCACACCTAGAAGACAGTCTTCAACCATCATTAAATTCCTTGGTCTGTTTCCCAACATTGATTATTTTTTTTACTGTATTTGAACACCAAGAATGAGGAGAGGGAAGTAGTTTGTTCTGGGAGTTGAGAATTAGGTTTGAGAAAAAGTTAGCAATGAAAGAGCTAGCTAGAAGCCTAGGAGTGAGAAGGGTAGTGCCATCCATAACTACTCACTTCTGGGGTTGGGAAAAAGATTCAGAGATGCCTCACATTTCAGTGACAAGCCTGCGAGTGAAAGTCAAACTGTTATTTTTCATGCATTTCACTGAAAGTTATCAATTATACAACTGAGTATAAAACAGTCAGATCATAATAATTCAATGGCTGGCTTTTTTAGATCACAACTCTTCCATTCCACTTCCAGTCTATGGCTCAGCTACTATTCCCTAGTACAGATTCTTGATGAGAATTCTTCCCTTTGTTCCCAGAAGGAACCCTACAGTGTATGGTCTGGCATTTTAGGGTTTATCTATGTCATCTACTCTAGCCTCAGTATATCAAACCATATTTATTGCTATAACCTTGTGAGCCTGGTAGAGATTGGAACAAACAAGATTGAAATGATCCTGGAACTCTTGATGTTCCCCTGCCTCCCTAAATACTCCTGTGACCCAGGAAGCAGAGGACTCTGGATTAGCATGCTTCTTAGAAATCCATGTAGAGAAACGTCAGCATTTAGCAAAGTATTCCATCCAGTAGCACCAATAGAGTTACTTTACTCCTTTGAGAGTGACTGAGGTAGATTCCCGGGATCGAACATCATTGAAAGTCTTAGAGAATGTGTTTAAAATGCAGACTCCTGTGACATAATCCTGCTACTTTAATTGCTAGAATAAGGTTGTTTTCAAGAACCTGCACCTTTGACAGTTATATCTCTTTTTCCAATGACTTTCAAGCAGAAAAGAGGCTGCGTAGGGGCTCATTGTCTGGTTTCCAGGTAAAGTCCAACGCGTTGGTCTCTTCTCTCTTTACCTCAAGTTTGAAAGGTGAGTGTCATCCACCGTGCAGGCAACTTCCTGTGAAAATGTACAAGAAATTCCTGAGTTGCGTCAGCTACGAGAAGATCTTGTACAGACCATTTCCAGCTCAGGCAGTAATGAGCTTCTCTTAGCAGCTACTCAGCTGTTCTCCTGCTTTTCCCACAAATCTCCTCCTGGAAGGGAGTTACCCTCAGTGTGCACTCTGAGGAGAGATACAATAACACTACAAGAAGTGGTTGTGCAGAACCAGGTTCATTCTTCCTCAAACAGATGGGAGAGAAGAGGAAGGGAACTCTGCAGTCCCTCCTTAGTCCATCTCAGTCAATGAGAGGAGGTACCACTCTTTTACTCCTGGCAGAAAGAAACAGTTCCCTACTTCCCTGGATGGTGCCAGTCTTCCTTGTTTGTGTGTGTCCTATCTGGGGAATCTTATTTCCCTCACCTGCGGACAACCGAGGCATGGAAGAGAGAGAGCATTTGTTGCTCCCGACTCAGGCATCCTTCATATTTCTCTGAGCCGAAGGATTCTAGGCTGTGGTCCAGTAGGTGGGGCGAACAATCAGCACAGTCCAGAAAGTATCACATCAGTGGCTTTGCTGATTTAGGAGAGAGAAGGAAGTTCAGACTCTCACAAGTACTTAGATATGTTGCACATCAACCTTCTTCCTTCGCTATCACTTACTGTCAGAGCTGCACTGCCACCTGACTTGACGATGGTCGGGTCTAGACAGAACCTGTCAATCTAGTGACTATGTGAATAACACCGTCCTCACGCAGATCTCTGGCTTCCTATTTTTTGTGATCTCTTAATCCCACACACTCTCCCACCACCAACAGAGCCAGCATTATGTTGCTTAAACTTTCAGCTTCCAAACCATAAGCTAGCTATAAACTCTTCTTTATGGTGATAATTTGCCTCAAATATTTTGTTGTGGTAATGAAAAACAGACTTAGAAAATTGATACCAAGTAGTGGAACTGTTACTATAACTATTCCTGAAAATGTGGAAGCAGATTTGGGACTAAGTATTGGGCAAAGTTTAGAAGAATTTGGAGGAACAGGCTACAAAATGTTAGTGTGATATACAAGCAGAGCTTTATAAGTGATTTCTGGCCAAGGCTCCAGAGATGAGGGGACTAGGAGAGAACTGAAACATCTTAGACATTGATGAAATAAGTGGCTGTGAGCAGTGTGCTGATAGAAATGTGAACAGTAAAGGCCAGGCTGACGAAGTCTCAGATGGAAATGAGGATTCTATTGGAAATAAGAGCATGTAGCGCCCTAGTGTTTCAAATGAGCTAGCAAAGGTCTAATAATATAACTGGTTTCTGCTCATAGCTGCCATTGATTTCCCTCTTTACATTCAATGTAAATGTATATCTCTGCTGGTTAAAGATACAAAATTTCACCTAGGCTGCTTAATAAGAATGTATTTTATGTTTGAAAATTGCTACAAGAATATGTTTTTAATGTACTCACTACAAAAGAATATTGTGTATAAGGTAATGATATGTCACTTAGCTTTATTTAGCATTTACACAATGTACATATGTATCAAATCTTATGATGTATACCATCATGATGTACAATTTTTACTTGCCAATTAATTATTTTTAAATGTACATTTTTCTAACCATTGTCTGAAGAGGGTGAGCGCCTTCCTCTAACCCAGGATGGCTGTACCAGGGATGAAAATACAGCAGACTTTAGGGCACCAGCCTAATTGGAGCGAAAATCCGCTTGCTCGGAGAAGTCATAATAGTTACACCATGGTTCACAAAGCTGTCTGCAAATATGCTTTCCGAAACTTGACATGCAGTTTTCTCCTCATTCTTCTTCACTAGTGGGAAATAAATGGGAACCACTTGTTTCTCTGTTAAATACACAATTTGGTGGCCACATTTGCAACTGTTTCCCACGAACTTAGCCTCAGATTCATTAACCTGATTGTCACCCCCACCCCAGACCTAGATCCTCACCCAGCTCCAGGAAGCTGGGGTTTCTATCAGCATCCACACTCCCTGCAGGACCCTCCAATAAGCGTGAGGGGTCTGAGGTATTGCAAGCTAGCAAGTTACACTGTGGTGGGTTCATAGTTACTCACAAGGTTCCTGGTCAGTAACAAAGTGTTAACAACAGCACCACACAGAGGGTATCGGCGTGATCTTGTACCCATCCCCTAGTCCCCAATTTCCACAGGGCAATTGGAAGAGAATAAGTGACAACCGCACATCATGTGATGCACTACGTGTGAGTTCAGGAACGCACGCCCCTACGATGGGCAGAACGCAAGTCTGCCTTTTGCTCTCGCGGGGCGCACTGTCTTCTAAAGGTGCACGCCTCAAGAGCATTTTTGAAAAGAGTATAGAACAGAGGCAGCCAGTACCTAGTTATTCTCCCACAAAATTATAAAGACTAATGAGAAATTGTCTTCCAACAGAGTGCAGAGGAGACAAATTGATCCCTAAACTTGTGTAACTAACAATTATACGAGGATAAGCCTAAGAAAGTCAATAAGACTTTAAATTATTTAAAATAATTTAAATTTAGTTTTGGTAAACTTTGATTTTTGTGTGATTTGGAAAACTTCATGAGTTTTGTTGGAGCTAGGAGCCTCACAAATCTAAAGATACGTTTTTGGCTACATTTATCCGTGTTGAATAGTGACACCTCGAGGGGGGATTTCGGAGGCATTGATCTGTACACAGCAGTTGCCTGATAGAAAAGAGGATGGTCCTGTTGGTCTACACTGTGTTTTGGATGTTTTCCTCCATCTGTAATGGCAAGGTCTACATCAGAACGAATGCATTTGTGTAACTTAGAACAATCTTTTTACTTGATTCAATGGTTCATTTTTTTTTTTTTTGTGGTGCCAGGGATCGAACTCATTTTTCTTTTTAAACAGAACTCATTTTAAATTTTAAGAAGATTTTTATTTAAACACTTTTATTACAGTATTTATGTAGCTGCAATATTTAACAAACTTCTAAGGCATGGCATAACATTTTGATAGACTTTGCAACTCTGCCAGAAGTGGAATTCAAAATAAATGTGTTATTTAAAGCGATGGTGAAAGTAATAATAAAAGGAGTATAATTAGTACCAAAAAGGTTTGTCAATACGAGGGTTATGAGTCAATTTCTTGTTCAGAGAGGATAAATTAAAAGAATTACTGAATTTAGGAAATAAGTAAATGTGTAGATAGAGAAATCCACATTCACAACAAGTTAGATGTACTATATCTTAAGCATTTGCTAAAAAGAAAATTTTTCATATTAAGGCAAGTAACCATTCCAAACAGTAGGATCAAAATACTAATTTCCTTGATAACTCAAAAATAAAAAATAGACTCCTCTAAACCAAAAGTCACAGACACCTGCCAGTTATTCATTATCCTCTCTGTTCAAGCGTAGTTATTATTTCCTCCCTGTAGACATTAAATTCTTAGTCAAAATTTACTATCCCCTCCAGACAGAAAGGTCTGTGGTACCCCATTGAAGTAGTCCAGGAGTAGACTGGAGAGAATTCCCAAAGCTCTGGCAGCTTACGTCTGGGGTATGAGCTCACAGGTGCATTTTTGGAGGGATGATGGTCTATATCTTTCTGTGTAGATCTCAAAGTGATTTGTGACTCGATAAAGAAAGGAAACCACTGGCTGATTGGAGAAGTTTTCCAAAGCAGAACATAATGATAACTCACTCGGGTGAAGAAAACACTACAATTTCTATTTAAATCATGATCATTTGGTAAAGAAACTAAACCTACTACTAACATGTACTATATAGAGAACAGCATAATATATTTGTAAGTAAGCATATTATGTATGTGTGTATACATATACGTGTGTATAGAGAGAGAAAAGAGGAGAGGGGAGGGCAGGGGAGGAGGGAGGGAGGAAGAGAGAGGGGAGCTGTTAAAATACTTCACTAATAGTGTGCAAGAATTTGAAAGCTTGGAGAACACTCCTCTGTATCAGTGAATATCAAAGATTCACAGGGAATCTTTAATTTCTATGTAGGAAGCAGTGAAAGGACAGTAAATTCTCAGCTACTAATATATTTTTATTCATTTCAATTTTACAAGACACAATTTATTCAGGGGGGAAGGCAGTTCATGATTACACGGTGCCAGGGTGCCACACAGCCTCACGTCACTAGGAATTGCTGAAGTATTTTTAACGGCATGGAATCCTGTGACCACAACTTTCCAAAGAGCCTCAACTCTGCTGTTTTGATTCTGCTGTGTACTACTTACCACATCGGACTATTCAATTTCCATAATCGCATTTTGATTTGCTTTGATCTGTTTTCACTTACTGAAGGTAACTTGTACTTCTTTCTTCAATAAGGATGGGATTGGCAGCTTTCACAAGGGGTGTGACCACTCCCACTTTAGTAGAGGTCACCGAGACTTCCCATGACAAGCACTGTACATAGCTCTTGTTTGAAAATGCCATTCTAGCGCCCTCTATTTGACAAGGTAAGCTGTCCCGGATGTTATGCTGTCTGTAGACCAGGGATTCCTCTTCCGTGTTGTGTTTGCAGAGTCCAGTTTCTTTTCTAGGCAGACAGGAAGTCCTCTGTACAGGAAGTCCTCTGTACAGGAAGTGCAGTGCACCTTGTGAGAGCGCTCAGAGTTCTCCCCTGTGCCCTGCCCCCATTTCTACACCTGAAAAGCCATTCTCCATTTACCTGTCCAAGTACCATTATCAAAATAGTAGGTCAGCACCAAAGAGCATAATGGGCAACAACTTTGGTTCTCATTGTTCGGTGGCAGGAGGTCATTTGGATCCAGAACCAATGGCCCATGGTGCTAGAGGCTTAATCTCCACTGAAAGTCACTGTGGGGAGGTTGTGGAAATTTAAGGACATGGGGCCCTGGCAGAGGTGTGCAGGCCATAGAGGGCAGGCCGTCACTCTGTCCTCTTCCTTTTTCTCTCTTTTGCTTCCAGGGCTCCGTGAATTGTTCCCTTCACATGCTCCCAGTCTGATATGCTGCCACCCCTAACACACACACCAGGGGTCTAAAGTCATAGACTAAAACCCCCCAAAATATGAGCCAGAATAAACTTTTTTTCTTTATAAGTTATCTCAGATAGTTTTACAGTAATGTGTTACATGATTTAGCAAAATATGCAACAAAATATGTAACAAAGGATTTTTTGTCACATCAATAATGATTTATGCAGGTCAAACACATACACTTAATAGTCCTGCAGCCATTCCTTAAATCCTTCTCTTTGGAACTGTAACAACTGCTTTAACAGAGAGTCAAATATATGCCAACTGAAAATAAAAACAAACAAACAAAAAACATTGTATAGCCATAGTCTTCATTGTGGCTCTATATATTGGGCACTTCCTGGGTGATCTCAGGGAGCCCCGATCTGTTTTCAGTAGACAACGCTTGTTCACCATTTCCTTCATTTGTAGGCCCGGGACAGAGCATGCTGTTCCATTCCACGCTTTCTCACCTGACCGTAAGACAGGCCTAGGCAGGTCTGCCTTGATGTGACTGGCAATCTTGGGAGAACACATTTGGAAGACAGGTTGGTTAAAATACAAGCAACTCTTCCTTTCTGCCAGAGATATGAAGAACTAATGGCCTCGAGATTGACATGAAATTCCATCGCCAGATACTCCAGTTTTCTGTTCATAAAATACCCAGGATGCAAGCCAAACACAGTGGCACACACCTGTAATCCCAGGACCGCGGGAGGCAGAGGCAGGAGGATGACAAAATTGAGTCCCCCTGAGCTACTTAGGGAGAGTCCCTTATCAACAAAACATAAAAAATTGTTGGGGATGTAGCTCAGTGGAACACCCCAGTACGGAAGGAAGGAATGACGGGAGGGAGAGATGGGTGAGAGGGAGATATGAGGGGGACAGTGCAGGATACAGCGTGAGTCATTTTCCTCTGAGATATAGACACATGTCCATGTGGGCATCTGTCAAATATCCATTCTTATTCATGCATTTTTAGAAATTACTTTTCAAAAACTCATCCGGTCCTATCATTCTTTTCCTTTGAAATTTGACATCTCCCTGGTCTATAAGCTTTAAAACTGTTGCAGAAAGACAGAAACCAATGAGTCCACTTTACTGCTTCTTTTATTTTCATTTTTCATAATTAATGGGCTTTTGTAAGGTGTATAAGGAACCTGTCACAGTTGATACAATTTCTCCTGGGAAAATTCAATTTTTTTGGTCATTTTTGTTTAGATAAAGTGTCAAAATTATAGAAAAGATGCAGGAATAGCACAAGGAATTCTCATACAGCTTTTTGCCCAGATCATATACATTCCCCTCATTTGTTCTCTCTGTATTTGTGTGTGGTTATACACCATTTACACATGAAAGATACTGTTTGTTGGTTGGTTGGTTGGTTTTGGCAAGTGCTGGGGACCAAACCCCTGTACATGCTCCAGAAAAGTGCTCAACTAGTGAGCTACACTCCTAGCCCCAGAAGGTACTTTTGTATTCTCATTAATTTACTTTTAGATCATAATCTATTTCCAAGTTGAGGTCTGCTTAAAAATGTATTTGATAAAGACAACATTGTATTGTATGCATTCTAATAGCCTATAGTTCCTATTATTTTCCATGTAATAAAGATTCAGTTTCAGCACAAAGGTATTTATATATTTATTTTCCTCATTAATATTTATTTAACTTATCACTGTGAGAATGTAAATATATTTTCCCAAGGTGATGGTACAACTGACTTGCAAGGTGAGTGCTTACCGAAACACATCTCATCCTTTAATACATGTAAGTATTACTTAGTAAAAGTAATCATTGTGATAGCTGTAGTAGTACCCTTGGGAGTCTAGCGGTCAATTAGTAATGATAACTTTTCATGGTGACATCATGGGGTAACTTGGGATTAATGGAGACAGTTAAAGAAACTTCAGACTGAGATATGTCACGGAACTCAAGTAAGCTAGCACATCTGTGATTCTGCTAAGACTGACTTAAAAATTGTAATGTTCATCTTTCTCTTGCTTTAAAGTTGATCTCTTTTAAAAATCATTTCCCCAATGAAACTCAGTACATTTTTAAAATTTCATTGAGAATTTAGAATGACATCATTAAACGTGAAAATTCAAACTTCAGGACTGGAGTTGTAGCTCAGTGGTACAGGCCTGTCTGGTGTGTGCAAAGGCCTCGGTTCTGTCCCCAGCATGCCAAAAAAAAGGTCCAAGATGCAGGAAATGTTCATAAACTTCTCCCATTTCTACTACCACTAGTGGTCTCTTCAGAGATTATCAAGATATTTCAACTAAAAAAATTCACAGATGTCTACTTAGACAAAGTCTTGGTTCCTAGTACCTATACACACACCACAATGTTCAGCACGAATATTTAAGAAAAATGAACTATCAAAAAAATGATAAAGAGAAAGTCTTATTTTTCACTTCTGCAATTAGATTTTCTTCTTGGAAACATATGGCTCAGAATGGCAATAAAGGACATCTGCCTAAGAGGTCCAAATTAGTGTGTGTGTGTGTGTGTGTGTGTGTGTGTATGTGTGTGTGTGTATACATATATAAAGGCTTTACTGTTGTAATTTATTGTAAGTTTCCTGGAAGGATTCTTTAACCCCATTTTACTTCTGGCTAAATTAAATTAGAATATTATTCCACTTAAATATAGGCTATAAGCCTTTTTTATCCTGAATATTTTTACAATTATGATACTTAAATGAATATTAAGAATTAAATTCCTAATGTCAATCAAAATGGGCTTTACCATGTGGAGAATAAAAATAATAAACATTAACCCAAAGAATATATTTATTTTATAACATATTGTATTATGGAGAACTTTTTAACTTTAAAAATTGAAAATATTCTTTGACATTTACAGAAGTATTATTTTATATCATATTGCACCTAACCTCTAATTGCTTATTTTCTAAAAACAAAGGAAGCAAAAACAACAAAAAGATGCAACAAAGAAAAAATAACTCAGCCTGTTTTGTTATTCATGCTAACAGTTACATGAGGAAATACAATGAAACGCGGAGTTAAAAGGCTAAAAGAACTCATAGTACTAACGACTGCAATTTCGGTTCCAAAGCTTCTGTGAGGCGACACTACCACAGTCACACCTTAATAATCATGACGTTGCACGTGGGCCGAGGCTGCGGCGACTACTTCGCTCTGCACAGCTGACTGCAATGACCTGACAAACGTACAGTATGCGGAATACTGAGCGCAGGCAGGAAGTGATTGCTACAGAATGGAAAGATGCCCCCAAAGTCATTTTTTGAAGTTTCTCTTAAACAGAAAAGTTGAAGTACTGAAGTGAGTACATTTTCATCATGGTAAAAGGGAGAAAGAGCAGACTGCGGGTTTACTCCTAAAATTTTACCGCTGCTCCTGAGCCTCCTGCCACCCTAAAGTGCTTTCAGAGGTTCTCTCGAAGGAGCCAGACCCCAACGACTAGCAGACGAGCACGTATCTCACTGATCTGTGCCCGATGCTTTGCCTAAGAAATCCGCGGTGCTCTGGTCCGCAGCTTTTCTTTGGAACCACGGTTTTGAATTTGTTTCCTGATGATAAGCATCCAGAAAATGGCAGATTCCAGGAATGTCACTGGGAAAGTTGGGTGGAAGTTCCTCCCTTGATCGAGGAGTAAACACAAAGCCAGGGCAGTCTTTGAGTAATCTGAAAAGATTAAAACAGAAAAATAAAGATTTCTTACTAACAGAATTGATCATTCAGGAAGAGAAGGCAACATTACTGAATGGGTATCACTAACCCAGTCACTGGAGTTGTGACTGGCAGGAAGAATTTCATGATGCTAATACGCATCTTCCCAGAAGTAAGGCAATGAAGGGCCAAATCCATAGTAACAATAAAATCCTGTTAACTCATGTAGCTCATTAGAAAAGCACAGTTACAAATATTTTTGTAAAGATATAATGTATATAACAGCACGATTCACAATATTTTAAAAATAACAAAGATAAAATCACCCCCAAGTCCAATAACAAATCCCACATATATTTATAATGCTATTGAATAAAGCTTTCTAAAATAGAACGTGGCAAGTCATTGGTCATTTATCAATTCATTAATTGTGTAAATATCACTAGAAGGAAACTATGGGTAAAAATTTGTGAAAGAAAAGTGATGTGAAAATAATTTTTTGATATTTCAATAGAAATTTTATGAGATTTAATTGTGCATATTGGCACTCTACTGACTTTTTGCTACATATTTGCAGCATTTCTTCTAAAATTCATCTGTCTACCAAACTTCATTATTTGTTACTTACTACTTGTCCACTAAGCTAAACTCATTTTAAATTCAAGCCTCAGCAATTAAGTTACTGGTTTCTCTTCCCATTGTTTCCCTAGCTTTCTATCAAATTCAAACTTAATAAGAATTCTCTCTAATCTATTGTTCAGGCCAGGGATAAAAATCATTGAATAACTGGGCTCTAAACCAGCTTCTACAGAACATTATTTATCACTTCTGCTCAACCAGATCATGCCCCTCTACTTCTGGTCCACGGCATCATCTGGAAGAGAAACAGACCGATGCCGTTGAATTATATGTTGGTGGATGATGCTGTCCTAGTACAGAAGAAACCAACTGAACAGAAATACATGTGTCAAGAAGGTGTCTCTGAGTAGAATATTACGTGTGAGTATTCTCTTAACTAATTTTATCAGTATATCAATCAATATATAATCTGCAAAATAAAACTAGTGAAGATTATGGTTTTGTTACAAACATCAATATTTTTGAGTGGCTACTATGAAAAGTGCACATAATTTGGTGAGTACTCTCGTTAGCCATGGGTAGAAGACAGACCGGCTTTCTCATACTCTGGAATACGTTTTATGCAGCACATACAGCAAGCAGATACAGTGACATGCTAGAATTAACTTGTCCGAGTTTGTGAAACTGAGTGTTAAAACAGTTTATTCAGGAACTTGGCAACATAACTGCACAATATGTGCCCTGAAACCTGCCAGAGTGGGCATATGTTGATGCCACAGCAATTGGCAACTGCTAGAAATGAGATGTTCTCTCTTTGATTTCACATCCTTCAAAGCTAATTTTCTGGTAAACCACCACATGATGAATAGTCAGAATGAACGAATTAGATTTATGTGAATTAGATCAACATTTCATCAATTTAAAATAATCACAAAACATAAATACTGTATTGAGAAGATTCAAAATAAGTCACAGAAAGATATGGACATAGTGAGTGGGACGAACATATTTTTCATTCTTCCGCCTGAAGGGACCTGAATGAGTGTCCCCCTCCTGGTTCCTTCTGTCCTTTTCCTTCCTGGTAATCAGCTTGTGTCATTGATGAGCTTGGGAGAAGCCACTGCGAGTGAAGTACTCTGTGTCTTTCTGCTTCTTTGTTTGGGAGGCCTTGTGTCTGCAGCGAGCACAGGTCCTCACCGTCTGTCTCCTGCTCATTCTAAGGGATGCGAGATCTATCGTATCAGAAATCAGGGCTGTGGACACATCATATTTTATTGCTTTTATATTTTCATTTCTTATTTTAGCTTTATTTTTATCTACACTGTATTATATATTTATATATTGTATTTATTTTATATTTCATTTATTTTATAACATGAATCTGAAACAAATGTGGCAAAATGTATACATGTTAAATATCAGTGTTAGCTACAGTGTATGCCACATTATTTTCTTCAATTGTGTGTTTTAAAATGTCTTCCATATGCTTAAAAATTAAATATCAAATTGTATAAAACTATAGGTGCTTAATAAATATATATGAAGCTAAAGATGATTGATAAATGTATTTTTCTACCTACATCAGCCCAATATCTCTTACTAAATATGAGAGTTACAATCATAATCTTGTATTTAAGTGTATGTAAAAGCATTCAATGTTTATGAGAAGCTTAAAGTATACAGCTTGAACTTGTCAAGTATGTTGCTGAAGATCGTAAATCTAGGTCACAACTTCTGAATACAGATCCTATTTTTTTTTAAGAGGAAAACACAACTGTGTCATACGTTAGAAATAGTCATTAAATCATCTTTTTAAGAAGGCCAGAATTTATAAGAAAAATAGTTCGTAAAAATAAAATCACCTGAAAGGTTGATGGCAGCGATGCCCAGGAAAAGCAGCCGCAGTTCACATGTTCTCACGTGGTGAAGTTTTTCTCTACTCTGCCTCGATCAGATAATATTATTGCACCAACTCTCCTGTTTTTTTTATATCTTTCCTATATTCCTTTATTGACTTTGTTCCTTCTTTTGACATACTCAAGTCTTGTATCTCCATCACTATGTTCAGGGAGTTGCCCTAAAATAAAATTATCCACCCCATACAGGGACACATCCATTTATACCGCCTCCTGCCATTTTTGCCTTTGCTGATGCCTAGGTCACCATGGAAACCGCCACTGTTAATCCACTAAACTGCAATGTCAACAGTGTCTAATGCAGTCTCTATTAGTGTTTCTTACATCAATACAAGCAAACAAAAATGCACACTACTGTCATCTAGAATAAAAGTAAAACTTTATGACATTGAAAGAAAGGAATGTATAATTGTCATTACATTGCGACACTGAGTCACTGACTAAAATTTAGAAACTGAAATTTGAAGGTAAAGGTTTTTGGGGAGGTATGTGTATGTGTTCTGTATTCTGAGTTTACAAATACTTCATAAAAGTGTCAAGGAAGCTACCCTCATTTGATATGTCAAAGATTATTTTATCGTATGAGAAATGCCGCTCCGGAATTCAATACAGCACTTCTTTTATATTTGTATGTGATCCAGTATTGAACACTGCTTGTCTTGAACTTGTCTTGAGTAAAACTAAAATTATGCAATAATATTATTAATCAAATTTCACAAAGCATGGACATTTGACTGAAATTTAAATGATCAGTTTGCTTTTATGTTTTCCTATCACATGGAAAAACATAAAAGATCTCCAAAAGAAAAGATTTTGAAATGTCATTAAAAGTATTTATTGTTTACTAAAAGTATTTAGTGTGTATTTCTCGTCTAAACAAAGCATGTTAACTATTGCTTGCCCTTTAAATAAAACATAAATATCTCCTGTGTAAGAGTAAAAGGAAAGCAAGATATGAGTCAAATAAATATAAAATGAATAAAAGCTATGCCACATTTATGTACAGTCAGTGGGAAGAGTGGAGAGGATGATGCACATTAGTTCAGGAGGGCAGGAGAACGGTGACTGAGTGTGGACGGCAGCGATAAGGGAGCTGAACCTGGCCCGCTGTGGATGTAATGGGCAGGTGGAGGTGGAGAGAGGTACGAGGAGGAAGAGAAACGTATATTCACCGTATGGCTGATGGTCTGAGTAACTGAACAGATGGCGGTGTCATTTTAAGGTGATCAGTTAACTTTGCTGAGTGGAAAACAGATGATTCCATCAAGGTATAGTGTGTGGGAAATCATTCAGTCAAGTTAATTATAATGCATCAGTCATTTCATTGGTCTGTAGCTCAATGGAGAATTATGAAATGGGCTAGAGATTTTATTCAAAAAGCTAATCACAAGTTATTTTTAATTTAATTTAATTTAATTTCTTTTTTTGAGACGCAATCTTGCTGTGCTTCCCGAGCTTCCTTGAGCTCCTGGGCTGGAGGAAACCTCCTGCCATCACTCCCTGAGTGACAGGAGTTACAGGCACACCAAGACGGCCTTAGAAAAGGGACAGAGAGCTGTCACTACCACGCTCAGAAGTGTGATGGAGGAGTATAAACAGTGGAGTCTCAGATGCTGTAGCCATGGGGTAAAGCCAAAAGCACGCAGGCCTGGCATCAAAACAACCGAAGCAAGACACTGTTTAAAGCAAAGATGCCTCCATTAGCCTGGTTGACATCTACTGAGAAGGTGTGGAGGATGAGGAGATGACGTGGCCATGATCTCAGCCGGGTACACGGATGATCTGGGTGAGAACCATTCCAGGGAGTAGAGGGACAAACACTGATGGGACTATAAAAGAGCAAGGAAGAGGTGGAAAAAATAAAGATAGTGAGTCTGGACAACTCCTTTGAGTTTTGCTGAATAAAAAAGCCAAAATATAAGGTGGTAGCAGAAGATGGACTTGGGAAAAAGAAGCTTTATGTCTTCAAGAACTCTTATAGGAAAGCAGACTTGTATTCTGTTGGGAGTAATCATTTCATCCAAGAGAAACTGATCAGGGCAGAAAGCAGTTATTTTTAAGCAGCACAGTCCTTGAGGCGATGACGGGGAATAATTTTCAGAGCAAAACCGCATTCAAGTAGAGGCAGAGGCAGGGCTGCTGGGCCAGGGCAGCAGAAACAAAGCCCAAACAGGCGCTGGGGCAGCCAGAGTGCGGAGATGCTGCCGTTCTTGTCTACTGCTCTGCTCTGGCGGTGACACACAAAGCAAAGTTACTGTTTTTCTTTCGCCTTTAAAATCATCTGTGGAGCTGAGGATTTAGCTCAAGTGGCAGAGCGCTTGTCTAGCAAGTGCAAGGACCTGAGTTCGATCCCCAGCACCAAAAAAAAAAAAAAAAAAAAAGATCACCTAAGGACAAAACCTATGGAGAATGAAAGAAGTCAACAGAGAAAAATGGCAATTGTATATAAATAGAAGCAACACATTTCAAGTGCTTAATGCTAGCAGTACCTGTAGGTTGTTGGACTGACATTGATTTTCCGTGGCACACTGCAGGACTCAAATTTGTTAGCCAGAGTGACATTGTTTCCAAAAAGACAGTAACGGGGCATTTTAACTCCAACTACTCCAGCAAACACTGATCCAGAATGCAGTCCAATTCGCATCTGTAAGCAAAATTAACAATGTTTCTGGTTACCGGTAAACCACTTCCCGCTTGGCAATGCTGTTTGAATGTCCCATCTCAATTACAGTACCATCGACATGGGTATACATATGTCTCCAGAGTATGGTTTTTGTAACTCTCCGAGAAGGTACCTAGAAGGGGAATAGCTGGGTCAGCTTCATAACAGCTAAATCCCCAGCACCAGAAGAAAAAAAAAAAAGTAAGAGCTAAATCCTGGAAGTGGTCCATGTGCCTATCGGCAGATGAATGCACAAAGAAAATGTGGTATGTCCACACCATGGAGTACCACTGCCTTAGAGAAAGATAAACGAGACACTTGTAAGAAAATGAATGTTCCATGAAATAAATCAGACACAGAAACTTAAATATCATGTTGTTTCTCTCTTATATGAGAAATTCAGAGTAAAACAGAAAGACATAATAAGATGTCTTATTATGTCCCAAGTAAAATAAGAGACAAATAATAGGAAGTAGGGAGATAGATGATTTCCTTGGGAGAAGGAGATCAAGAGATGAGAGAATGGAGTGTAGGGGGAGCAATAAGGGATGAAAAAGGAGAAATTGGGATATGTCATGTACATGTACCAATCCCACACAAAAATGTAAACATTATGTACTAAAAAATGTACCCAAAAAGAGGGATCAAGAATGGGTAGAGGAGGGACAGAGGGAAGGGAAAAGAGATGAAAAAACAAATTAAAATGTGCTGGTACATGTACCAACTTCCCACAAGGAATGTAAACATTATGTACTACACACATGTACTAATAAACTCAAATAGTAAAAAGTTATATTACCAGTAACTCCCACTATACTATTTCCTTCCTCAAAACCTCCAGTCAACTTCTCTCTGCTCCTCACAATGCAAGTATAAATTACTAGTGCAGAATCAGTAGTCTTCTCATGTGCACCTAAGATTATTAATCAAACCATCTCTGCTACACCCATCTTCAATATGTGAAATGAGTTTCCGTATTCCATGCACACCTCTCAGAGTCACCACAGAGACTTTACCAGGATCTGTGGGCTATTTGTGTAAACCAGTTCCTTACATCAAGCAAGAAAGACATAGTTTCTTGACTTCAGGAGTTGTTTCCCAAAACGGTGACAGAGAAGGACAAAAGAAGTTAGCTCTGAGGATCTAAACTGGGTATCTGAAAATCCAGGCATGCTAATTTGGGCCCACAGTCCCTGCTACTAGAAGGCTGAGGCAGGGCTGTAGCTTGTGCCCGTGAAGGCAAGGCAGCTTGGGCAATGTAATGAGATTGCATTTCGAAGGAAACAAAAAAGATTTTAAAAGATGTTTTGTTTTAAAATGACTTTATGCCAAACCCTTGCCATTATTCAGATAACTAATAACTGAGGTAAGGCAATCGTAATATTTAAGCAGAAAATGATGAAGAAAACTTGAGTTACATTGTTGTATTAGTCAGTTTTTCATTACTGTGACCAAATACCTGACATAAATAACTTAAAGGAGATTTCTTTTGGCTCACAGTTTCAGAGGCTTCAATCCATGGTCTGCTAGTTCCAAGGCACAAACATCATGGTGGAAGGCTGCTCACCTCATGGCAGCAAAGCAGAGAGAGAAGTGAGCGGTCAGAGAGGAAAGCAAGGAGCCCAGGGAAGGCAGACTCCGCAAAGGCACACAACACAGTGACCAGCCTTCCAACCCCACCACTTAACAGCCCATTCAGCTACAAATCCCTCAATCGTTCAGTCTATTGATGAGGATAGCACCCGCACAACCCAGTCTCCTCTCCAGGCTCCACCTCTAAACACTGCCGCTGCAAACCAAGACCTCAGTCTATAAGTCTTTGGGGGGGCACTTCATATCTAAATGATAATACTTGTTAAGGCTGTAGTTGACTGTAGTTTGTGTGGTCTACATTCACTAAAACCCAGAACCATGGAACACAAAAATAAGAAACAGCGAGAGATGTGCAGGAGTAAAAATTTAGGAATTGTGAGTAATCTAGGGAGATACTGAGATAGAGTGTTTTAAAATGGGATCCTTCAAAAGATTTGATTATTTTTGATGATTTGAAGGACACCCAGATTCTGAAATTACTGCTACAACAAAGCAAGAGGGTCCATTTTTCGGGCCCACATCTTCAGATAGCATAGTGTAGGGTTTCCATCTTCCTTGTTCAAATTATAACTGGTGCCATTTTGTTCTGTAGTCGGCAAGAAAGGCAACAATTTTCCGAACATGTATTTTTCTCACAGCGGCCGCAGTGGTACATCTCTGAAGTCAGCCTCCCACCCACAGGAAAGCAGCTCTGAAGTGTGTCTTTGGTGGCCATTTTTAAACTTCTAAATGGCTTCTCCAGTCCACTCAATGATTTTGTCACCAATTAGTAATATCTGGTGGTTAAGTTCTTCACATTTTAACAAGATAGAGAAGATCTTGCTTCCCGCAACTAACCCCAATTAACCCGTTATTCTTCGGGTGATCAACTAATGAGCATCTGCTCTGATGACCTGTCCCGGGCCGCGCCATCCGCCTTACCTTGATGGGCTCCCCGTGTGGAGACATGACTTCACTGGACAGCTCCATCATCTTCAGCGCCATGAGCGCTATCTGGACAGCGTGGGTGTCGCTCTCCCTGTGCAACCCTCCAGCCACACAGTACGCATCGCCGATGGTCTCCACCTAGACACAATGTAGGTGGCATAGGACAGACAAAGGCTCAGGCAGCATCACGGCAGACTTCAAAAATCATCATCATCATCATCATCATCATCATCATCATCATTACAGGTGACTTTTAACCTCCCTGTGATACTACTCACAGTAAGATAGACGCTCATTTAAACCCATAAATAATTCCTCTAATTCTAATAGTTGCATTTTTCTTCCCTTTTAAATATTTATTGTAACTTACTAGGCCAAATTACTCTTCTCACCTACAGCCTCCATCATGAAGGCGTTAAGGTGAGAAAAGGAAAACAGAAAAGGGGACAACACCTCAATAATTAATTTCACATTTGATAAACACTGATGCACTTCTAATAGCTCCAGGGTTGTTCTTGACCTGTGTTTCTGCCAGCCTTTGACTTTATCGTCTAATTCTGTCTCTTGTTCACATTTTTCCAATGTCATTGGCCTCCTGTGATCCCTCAAAGACATCGAACATTCTCCAGCTTGCGACTCCACCTCGGGGAGCAGACTGTCTGCAGAGAACCCTTTGGTCCACCTCGCATCTCCTTCAGCATCCTAATAAAACGCCCTCCTGCTAGGACAGGCCTATTGCAACCATCCTCTTTAAAGAAGCAGCATCTCTCACCCTTGGTGCTCTTTCTCCCCCTTTACCTGCTTTATCTGTCCTCCAAAATATTAGCTAAAATACTATAAACATACTCATTTGTTTATTGTCCTTATTTCTCCCTGCCAAAAAATACCATAAATTGAGTTTGTGTGTTATTTTCACTCTTGCACGGCTGGCGCCTGACAATGAATTAACAGGCAGCGGGGCCTCCCTTGCACTTGTCCTCAGGTATGAATACCCAGAGGGCTCCTCATACTGGCCGAGCTATCATAGGCACTCAGCACATGCCCCACTCAGGAGAAGCCCTACGCCCCACAGGCCTTGGAGTTAGGAGCCGCCCCCTCTGCTCTTGGGGCATTTTGTACCCACATGGGTGGAATCGTAGGAATCTGGCCCTTGTGAGCTCTGCCCTTCTCTCCCTCTGCCCCAACATGGGAGCCCTGCTTTTAGGGGCCACATCCTCCTTTTCCCTACCCACAGGTCCCTCGTGTTGGCAAATGTTGAATAAACACCAAACATTTGCTAAAGGAAACTTCTAGGAAACTGGATGCACCCTGAAACAATATAATTAAGTGAAATATATTAGTCACGGAAAGTTAAATATTGCATGATTTCTCTAATATGAGAAACACAAAGTATAAATAATTTAAGGAGAAAACCAAAAGACAGACGACGGGAAACAGGGAGGTAGACCTTTTGGAGATGGGAAGCGACTCCGGGATGGAAGGAGAGGGGAGGAAGGGCAGAGGAAGGAGTGGAAAAAAGGATTAAGTTTAGACATGTGTGTGGACCAACTCCCCACAACAAAGGTACTCATGCTGTTTTGTGAACATATGCTGATAAAAATGCACAGATATACAAAAAAGAGATACATATATACATACATACATACATACAGCAAGCCCTAGTCCAAGCAGGTCCTAGCATAAATAAAGTGGGCTATTCCCTGAAGTCGTGTACTCTTAGATCAGGCGGTGTTATCCATTCTGTGTTAAAACCCTTCCTTTCTTACTATCAGCTCTCCCCAGGTATTTTCTTATGTAATGAGAAGCAAATAGAAAGCAGGGATGAGGACTGGGGAGAAGGTGATGTCATTACATAGCTCTAGTGCGGTGGACCACTGGGGTAACTCAGAGGAAGAAGCGTAGTCTGCAAATGCCTGCTCAGGTATTGGGAAGCTATACCCTGAGTTCATGACCAGAATCACCCAAAGTATAACAGTCACAGCAATCTGCAGTGGGGGAAGACTTCACCCTCACAGTTCTGAGCGAGAAGACATTGTCAAGCTAGAAAACGACTACAAATAAAGATATCAAATTCCACCAAAGGCCATGTAACTTCACCTAACTGAAGCCAATTATTTTATATATAATTATGCGTGGACACCCCCATACACACACACACACACACACACACACACACACACACACACACACACGCCCCTCAGGGACTCATGGCTCCATCTGGAATTCCCTGTAAGAAATTTCACAAAAGGAGGTTTCGCTCCTAGCCTCTCAAATGAAACAAGCCAAGGGGTTATGCATTCCTATAAGTAATATTTGTTTCCTCCTCAATTACTTATTTCATGCTCAGTAAGCCCTGGAATTCCAGATTGTTAGGGAGCAAATCAAACAAAGGATGTAGCCAGACAAATATGATAAATACTTCATTCTTAATGTCAATGTGTGAAACAAGGCAAAATAATTTAAATCACTAAAAGCTTTTAATTCTGAAGGAGCCAACAGTACTTGACATTTTTTCATTTACTTTCTTCCTAATCATAGTTCTATTTTTAAAAATTTATTGGATGCTGGAGATAGTCATTTCTGTATAAGTGCTTGGAATAATGCCTGGCTAATTACAGGCATTCAATAAATCCTTGATGCCGGATCCATAGCTGGTGAGGTGTGATTGAAAAGTGCAGTGAAGTGTAAAAGAAAAAGTATTACAGTAAAAGACACACCGCCATTAATCCTCCTAAAAGTACTTTCCACACTCCAAACACACTCATCCCATCATCCTGCAGCAGCTCCGGAGTCCTCTCTCCTCAGTGTCTTTGGTTGCACTTTCCTGGCTACCTCTACGTCCAGATCAGATTTCAGAAGTTTACCTTTCATGGTTGCTTTGACTTTGGGGCAAAGCCAGAAGTGGCCAGGTGTCAGAAACAGTGAAGGCGGCTGAAGACACATCAGAACATTTCTAAGCGCCCGCCTTTCTGTTGGATGGCACTCCGCAGCAGCATTCACTGAATGTTTAATTGCACCTTCTAAAGACACTCCAGAAAGAATAACGGGCTATAAGTGTTCAAAGTGAGGGGGAGTTCCTGGGGGGATGAATGCCAATTTTTAAAATTTAAACACTTGCCGTATATTTGATCACCCCATGTACACTACCTATCATAATCTTTGCAACAATCCTGTTTACTTACATTACGGGACGTAATTGTTATTCCTGCATGAAGACACTGTGGGTGGCTATTTCTTTCTCTTTTTTGCTGATAAGAAAAATTATTTCACTTGGTCATTTTACAAAACCAGTAAGATAGAGACGAAATTTGAAGACAAGCCTCTCTTGTCCCAATTCTCTGCCCCTGGCCAGGCTGTGAAGATGCTCTAGGAAGGTGATTTCGATTCATGGTAACTGACTATGAAAAATATCCAGTAAACTTTCTATTCGATTCATCTCTTTGGAGGCACTTTGCATAGCTCTCGCGTCCGTTTACTCTCACAGTTGCAAAGGGTAAAGTTTTCCTAGCTAAGCCAGACCTCGCATCGAGCTTAACCCTTCCACTCACTTTCCATGGTGACGTCTGGTCCCTGGATTCAGAACTCTACCTTCTCCCAGGCTTTCCCTGCAGCCTGCCCTCCCTCCATTCTGCAAGGTTCTTTGAGAAGACAACGTAGCAGGCCTTTCCGGGACGATCAGCTCTTGTCTCTGAGCTGGTTTGGAGCTGTTTCTGACCGGAGGACACCCACTTAGTAAATGCACAAGGTCTGCTCGCGGGAGGCGGCCTGCAGGCCCCTGCAGGAGACCTCTCAAGCGCAGAACCGGCGAGGGCCAAGGCGCAGGCCACCTCCCCGGTGACGTCGCCTGCACAAGGGTCCCTGCTGCGGCGGCCTTACCTTGTAGACGTCCAGCTCTCCGCACTGCTGGTCAAAGCGAGTGTAGAGCGCGTTGAGCATGGTGATGACCTGCAGCGGCGAGCACTGGGAGCAGATGGCAGTGAACCCCACGATGTCCGAGAACAGCATGGTGACGTTGCCGAACTTCTTGGCCTGCACCACTTGGCCCTGCCACAGCTGCTGCGCGACCTCGCAGGGAAATATGGAGCACAGAAGGTCGACCGTTTTCTTCTTCTCCTCCTCCAGCGCCTGGTGGGCCTGCTCCAGGGTGGCCTTCAGCTTCCCCAGCCTCTTCTTCAGGCCGTCCTGCGCGCGAGCCTGCTCCCCGATCAAGACCACGTCCCGCAGGGCGTTGTGGATGGGGATGTCGGACAGGTAGAGCCCTCGTCCCGTGAAATCTTCCAACCTGTCCACACAGGGGGAGCCCAAGAACAAGACGGCGCTGGACTCGGCAATGTAGATCATCTGGCCCTTGAGGTCCATCACCTGCGAAGCAGCAGAGACCAACTGTGATTTAGGCGAGTTTCCAACACTGGACGAGAAGAGAAGTAAATGCAGTGCTAACGTTTTTCTGTGTTTAAACTCTCATGTCTTTCCTACCTGCTTTCTTACCATTGCAATTTGCTATGAGCGCGGAGACGCATGTGGATGCTGGAAGAATGTATTGGAATATGCACTAAATGGAAATCTTGATTGGCAATGAACAGTGCAGAGCACTCCTGCCTGAAGGCTTTCTGATGCTCTCCCTCCATGGTCTTTAGATAGCCTCATTCCATTAATCTGGAGTTACATTTCTTTGTGTAATTTGTGGTACTCATGAAAACAGGGAGGTAGATCTTTTGCAGATGGAAAAGGGATCCAGGTATGGAGGGAGAGGGAACAAGATGGGGAATAAAAAGGACTACGATGTGATATATGTATTACCAACTCCCCATGATGAATGTATTCATTATGTGTCACGAACGTACTAATACAAAAGAAAAGAGGATGTAGTCTTTGTTCCTTCCTCCCTTTGCCCTCCCTCTTTTTTTCCTTCTTTTCTGCCTGACTTTCTTTCCTTCTCCTATTTTAGCATGCTTTTCTCCTCCTCCTGCTCTTCCTACCGAGCTACATACACAGCCTTTTTATCATTATTATTAGCATTATAATTACTATTATTTTGAGACAGGGTCTTGCCTAGTTGTTAAATTGTCCAGGCTGGGCTTGAACTTGTGATCCTCCAACTTCAGGCTCCCAGAATGCTGGGATTACAGACATGGGCCACCACGCCCAGCTAGCTTCTTTCTCCTATGTTCTCCCACAACCTACTTGCTCCATTTGGCAGGTATAGAAGTTAAAACATCTCCAAATATAACATTTTTCTTTTTGCTCTGAGTAGCACCACAGGGCTATCTTGTGGAAATTATTTTTTCCAGAAACTTCAGAGTGAGAAGGTGGGTCTTACAGAAGAAGCTCAGTCTCCATTTCAGCTTCCCCTTAAGGACCTAACCAGCCCTGCCTTCTACAGCACAAACAAAAGCCCCAACCAGGCAGCAGACTGAACTGCACACAGCGTGCTTTAAAAAACATAGAGCTTCACGCGATGACCCAAAAGGGTGACTTGCACCACGTAGACACATGCGTGCAGGTGTGTCCACTGCGGAGAAGGTTGGAGCAGGAGCTGCTTACACGGGGCTGGCCGCCGAAGGAACGCAGCCACGCAGCGAGTGCCGCAGCAGGCCCAGAAACGTGAGAGAGGCCTGTGTCTAACACAGGAGGGTGACCAAAACAGATTGTTTAGTGACAACAGTAATCATGAAATAGTTTTTATTATGATGTAAACCAGAACGCACATGACCAATGGTCTTAATATTTTGCTGCAGTGGACATCTTTGTGCATTAGCCACTTTTAAAAACATTTAGGTTATTTTAGGATTACAAAACATTAAAGTGAGTTTCATTTTCAGAATAAACAGCACTCCTGCTGGGCTTGTATGAGCCTGAAGTCGCTCTCTTAGCTCTGCTTATGCTACCCACTGTGCATTAGTGCATATTAGCCAATTACCAAGATTAAATAATTTATTTCTAAGATTCCTTCCTGAGATTAAATAATTACCAAAATTCTCCACCTTGATACTGTATTATAAAACACGGCCTGCCCGTATTTTGTAGCAATTAATCAAACAAATTATGTACATCTCCATGTTTATTGTTGATTAAAAATGCAGTTAGTTACCTCTGGCAACATGTAGTTTTTGTTTGTTTATTGTAAAACATCACTTTTAATTGAAAACAGGGTTTTATAGAAACATTTACTATTTTAATTGTAAAATACCCTGTAAAGATTTGAAAAAGTAGATTGTACACAACGAATGTTTGTGAAGTAACAAATCAAATAATCAAGCAAATGAGTGCAGAAAGGATTGGAAGTTTATTCCAGGGTTTAAACCATTTTAGAGTGGATTTAGACAAAAATGTATTATCAACACTTTGGAAGTGAGGCACACATTTTACCCTTTTGGCTTTTAGTCCTTAAATATCTAGTAATACATTTCGTATTAAAAAGAGTGTATGCTGCCCTTACCCTTGAAGATTTCTTCACAGAGTTGTCCCACCTCCTCACTCGTATGACAAACTGCATGTTCAACATTGTCATGATCCCGCTGAAGGTCTGCTTGATTTTGGGGGTCAAGATTTCAAAGTATTCCTCAAAGTTCGGCTTTCCTTGCAAGTCTCTCCTGTTCATCAGCCTCCTAATGCCGTTGCCAAGTTGCAGGATGGTGAGATCTTTGTCGATCATGAAGTGGAAAGGGAATGTCTTGCAGAAGAGCGACACAGGGATCACCAGCGAGGACTGGGGCTTGCCTGGGGACAGGGACGGCTTTGTGCTTTTCACATGGACAGAGTATAGCAAATAGGGCTGGTTGACAAACTCCGTGCAATCGCTTCGGAAGCAGGGCGGCACTAAGGATACTTCGACTTTGGTCTCATACAGTATGTGAGCAGCTGCCTTAATGATGCCGGGAAGAATCAGGGATGTGATTCTCTTGGGGAAGAAATAATAAACATTTAGGAAATCGTGGTCTTGATCCAGGCATAGGATAGAGGCGTCTTCTAACCGGCCCCTCTTCTCTGCTTCCTGGCAGTGGCTGCTTTGCTTCAGAAGGGTGCTGAAGCTATTTAAAAAATCCTTCAGGGTGCCTCCCACCACGCCAAGGATGTGTTCATCTTCTTCATAGCATATTTTAAAAAGTTCTTCACCCAGAGACCCCCTGATGATCTCCACAGGAACTCCTGAAAGCACACAGTAAACTTTCTGCCATATCAAATGTGTCAAAGAATAAAAAGCTAGAAGTCTAGAATTAAATCCATTTCAGACCAAGCCTGCCCATTTTTCTATGACCAACAAAAACAATACATGAAGATGAAGGACCTCTCGCCTCCAAGGGCTTCCTGAAGTGTAAATATCAGACCCTGGAATTAATTTAAAGTCACTGAAACTCAGTTTATTCTGGAAATGACTGAAGTTTTTTTTTCTTCCTGAGTAAAATAGGACTCTTATCATTTAATATTACCTGAATGAATATTTGCTTAGCTGTTTGTTTTCTATGGCTTCTCCTTTCAAAACTTTTGTTCTTTACACTCAGAGTACCATATTTTTCTCATCAGCAATGTAAGAGAAACGATACTGTCCTCTGCAAGGCGCTATTGTGATACACGGAGATATGTTTAAAATCATGTCTGGCTTCTAGGAAAGTTTCCATATAAATGAACCATTATGATAACAATAGTATACTAGCACTTTTGGAACAATGTAACCTATTGGTCCATGTACTCAAACTTTGACTCATCCATTCCCCCCCCAAACTAACTATTAATGTGAGAACACTGCTAACCCTTTTTCCCAGGACTGCTTTCAACTTTTAAAAACAGTATTTATTTTACCTTGTTGAGCAGAATTTTTCATGTATAAATGATGAACACTTAACTTCAAAGTCAAAGCCTGTGAATGTGTGTGAGTCAGCTTCCCATCTAGCCTTATCTATTTCTCAGCAAATAAATATGATAAAAGAGGAAATGACTGAAGTCAAACAGAAACATACACCATACAGAAGAGTTACTCTTCACATTAACACGATAAATAATGTGGAATACTTCATACTAAGACTCACCAACAAATTAACAAAAATGTGTTTAGAGAAAGTATCAGTTCTATAAGCATGGGATATATGTCCTAATTACATATACTTAAACAATTCTATTACCTGCTGCTATTGCTTGGTCTGCAATTATTTTCTCGAAGTCCTCTTTTTCCAAGGAGTTCCTGGAAATAATCAATTATCTTAAATCATAATCTGATAACTGAATGGTAAAAATTTGGATTATGTATAATATACTAAAATGATGACAGATAATAATTTTGTAGGGGAAGTCTTGACTTATGATTTTACAGGAAAGCAGGAGAGATATGTACAGTCCAGAACAACTTTGAAAAAGTCCAAAATATACTCAATGTAGAGTGTTTCCTCATTCTAATGAAGCACATTTGCCTTTGAAGTTCAATATATCCCATCTGTCTGTCTGTCTGTCTATCAATCTACCTACCTACCTACCTACCTACCTATCATGGTAACCAGGGAATGAACCTAGGGCCTTCACGTTGAGCTACATTCCTAGCCCTTTTTATAACTTTTATCTTGATACACGGTCTCACTATGTGGGATCCTCCTGCCTAAGCCTCCCAAAGTGCTGGAATTATAGGCGTGTGCCACCATGCTCTGGCTTGACATTCTCTTTAAATTGGCGAACACTAAGAGAACCATAGTGTCAGGGAACCAGGAGTGTGGACTGTTCAAGAAGAGGATAGCGAGGCCAAAAAGGAGGCTCAGTGGTAGAGCTCTTGCCCCGCATGTGCTGTGAGCCCTGAACTCTATCCCCAGCACTGAGAATAAGAGTGGCAGATGGTAATAAATCCTCAGGAGTGTTCTGATCATCCAGTCAAGAAGGCAGATAGACAAACAGGTGGATTTCACTTTTAAGTATCACAGTTTCATATTTTTTTCCTAAAGTGAATGCATAGTATTCCTTGCTTTTAAGAGTCTATACATTTATCTCTCAGGCAATACTATGTTAAAGTTGTATCCTTAGTCTTGTATAAAACATTAGTAACAAAAGAAATCTGTTCTTTAATATTACTGAACTGCTTTCTACAGTAGAGAAGTTGGTGACATAGTAGCAGACACTTTGATCAATAGGAAGTTTCAATAATTTCAACTGGATAACTCAGTGATTCGTGTTTGAATAACTGTTGTTTGGTAACTTCTCACAATAATGACTGGTTATGCTCAAATTTGCCACGTTTCTATTTAGAGACCAAAGACTCTATTTATGATTCAATTTTCCATTAGATAAGCCCTGTTTACAAACAGGCATACATCTAAAATTTCAATAAAACTTGGTACATGTTGAGAAGCTGCAGAAGAAAATATTTTCAAGAAGGAAAACTGCTCAGTTCACCACTTTGTCATTTGAAGGTATATTGCTCATGACTAAAATAGTAGTTAGAAATATTGGATCTAAGTGCGTTGAGGGCCACTGCATGTTATGATATCCAGCTTGGATCCAGAGATCCCCAAATTGCTTGTTAGATAGTCTCCACATTAAAACAACCTTTAGATTTGCATCATCTTCCTCCTAAGGAACGAAAGCAAATCTCCTCACTCTAACACCCCCGGCCCCAGCACAGACGCGCTGTGAGCGGGGCTGGTTGGTCCATGCAGCACACAGCAGCCGGGCTACATTCGCTGCCCTGGTCTTCAGAACTGCAAGCAGGCATCAGCACTTGCACGTGCACCAGCAAATGCACGCAGGTGTCACACACACACACACACACACACACACACACACACACACACACACCAGCCATGTGGTCATTACAGAATGATGGATCAAAAAGACTCCAGAAGAAAACAAAGCGGAAGAGCTTTGAGCAGCCAACCAAAGGACCGCACGACTGTACTGAAACGCATTACCTCGCGAACAGGGTGGCCGGCACCTCCAGGCCTTCATTCAAGGTCCAACTACTGCTCAATATATTTTTTCGAGGCCAGAATACACTAAACAGTATAAAATGGGGCTGAGGTGTGTTCAGCATTTGTAAACAGAGCAGCAGAAATGGAGGCTGACTTGTCAACCAGACCTTGAGGGAGGAACCGGAAGCAGAGAAGATGACCAAGAAGGCAAGAAGCCGGGCAGAGAGGAGGCTTCAGCCCTCAGACAGTCTCGGGAGTAAAGATCTTACGTCAGCGATGGAGTAACTACCTTTAAAAGTAGAGTCAACTCTTTTTCTTTAATAAATCAGGAAGGTGGTAAAAGGTTTCTCAAGCTTTCCAAATGAAACAGTTATTGTTTAAGTTTTGAGATTTCTTTTAGGAGAGACACACTGGAAATACAGGCTCCCTGCGGATCTGCATGTGGCCCTCGGAACTTTTCGGAACACAGAGCCCTGAGAATAAATTGCGAGCGAACTGGCTGCCAAGGACTCCGGCAGACAGCCACAGTAGCGAGCAAGAATGACTTGTGGCTATCTTATCGGCCTGCTGAGGACTAAGGTCAGAGGGTTCTGGAATGCTTTGCATATCACTCGTGTAAACAAAGCCTCTGTCAGACACAGACTCACACTCTCTCCTTCTGGCCCATCCCTGACCCCTTCTTGGCTTGGTCCTGCTGCCTGCAGTCGGGACCGGCTAGTCAGCAAAGAAAATGGAGTGCAGAAAATCCACAGGGCCGATTATCCACTTGTGGGTCGAGACAGACGAATGCATTTATCAACTCTCCCACATGACGGGACTGCTTTGCAAAACTCCAATGTTCTATTCTGCAAATTTGAACTCAGGTATTTATTCCATTATTTACAAATTAAACAATCTTTGAAATCTCAGAGAATCAAAAACAGGCCAATCTATTTACCTACCAGCAGTAAATGTGCCAAGTTACATGTATATGAATCATATTTTATTAAAATGTCACTTTATATAAAACATCTTCAGAAATCTTTCTAAGGAAGACTTTACAATGGAATGCAAGGAATCAAAGATAAGCAGAACGGATATTCACCAGGGAGACCAAGCTGGTTATGAAAATACTGGACCCCTTCCAAAAGGATTAATAGCTGGATTCCCCGCTACCCCAGAGTCCTCTTCCGACCCCTCTGGATCTCTGCCCCTTCTCCTGATACGTGTGCTGGTGTTGGGGAGCCCACCAGTATCCCACTTGGACGTCTGGTGACACCCTCCAGAAAAGGAATCCGTTTTGATCTGAGGGGCTCCGTGCCTTACTGCTATCTTATGGACAGTGTCCCTCAGCGTGAAAGAATGGGCCCTGGGGGAACTTGATGACGAAGGAACATACATTAACACGGTTAAAGCGTGTTTAAAAATGTCAGGCTTCAACCTTGGCTGTACCGTTTCCAAAACAACTATGAAACCCTAAATGTTGTGACTATATCTGTGTTTAGTCATCTATAAAATATGAAAATGAATGCACTCACTTTCAAACAGCAGCGGGTGAAACATTTACTCCAGCTCCCAGCACACCATATCGCTCAATAAAAGTCCACACTTTCAGTCGGTGTTGGTTCTTTTCAGCAATGTGATCGGTCGTGATTGGGAGTTCACCCCGCAGCAATCGTTCAACTTACCTGCTTTCTTTCACTTTATGATTTGCCAGAGTTCTCTGAAGTGCAAGGTGCAGCCGTTCAGACTGGAAATTGAAAAGAAATGTTTCTAGAATTTCCTTGCATAGCAATTTGTTACAAGATACACATTTTAAAAATTCATCCTTAAGCTTTCATATAAAGGTAAAGAAACATTGTTGAATGCTTAAGTTTACTGAATTTATACTTTGGAAACTGGGACTAATTCAAGCTTGGGAAGAAGCAATGAGCTCAGACGACTGTGAACTCGGCCGCGCAGGTGCCTGCGGGCTCTGCCCGGATCGCAGCCTCACTGAGAGCCGCGGGAGACTCCAGCTGAGCCTGCACCCAAGCAGAAGATGGCTGCAGCGGGGTATCGCCAGGTCTGCGGCAATACGGGCATCTGTGGGCGTCGCCTCCTCTGGGGCAGAAGTCACGTGGATGGCCTCCCACGACCGCCATCTCAGCCTGGCTGAAGCCAAACAACTTTCTGTTCTTTTCATGAACATAAACTCTACACCCAGCTGCCTTAGCCCTTAACTACACATTCACACATTCACACTGAGGCTTTGCGTGTCCTAGTCTAGAAACCACTGCAGTTTTCTCCCTCTGTCTCCTCCTTCTTATTTAATTCCTTCAATCTATTCTGTCATGAAAATTAATTGAGCTGAGGATTTATCTGAACATGTACTGATTTCCTTTCTGTGAACTAATCATCCTTGCCACAAACTGACAGCTTTACTCTCTTTCATTGATTTCTATTTCATGAGTTCGGCTATTTTGCAATGTATTTGGGTGTAAGCTTCTCTACTTGAGAAACGCTTTCTGGCAATTGACGTCTCCTTGTCTGTCATTGCTAATTAGGGAACAAAATGCTGACAAGCAACGTTGGCACTTTTTGTATTCCGTTCAAAAGTCACACACATCTGTGTGTGTGCAGAACCACTGACCCTCACAGCTCCTGCAGAGGAAAGTGAAGAATCTTCCAGCTAAAAATTCTGTTTCCTTAATGACTATTTCCATCTCTCACAGAGCCGCCCCAATCAAGGAAGAGAATGGAGTAGACACAGCAAGATTCTGTTCTAATGCAACAAGTTATAAAAACTTTATATATATGTATATACGTGTATATATGTGTATATATGTATATATGTATATATATATGTAAATATATCTGAAGTTTAGAAAAGAAATTTGAAATATATTGAAAGGAAATGCAATCGCTGAAAAGGAATAAAAGCGAATTTGAATGTACAGTGTTCCTGGGCACTGGGCTGGAGAGGGAGGATGCAGCTGCAGGGCGGCGGGGAGGAGGCAGGAGCGCTGTCAGATGGCGAACTCCGAGCAGGTCCCGGTGTGCTACGCGGCAGTGAAGGGCCGCGAGTCTCGTAGCAAGGAAGATGCTCAGAAGGGAAACTCGGGCTTGCTTCTCAGCAGTCTTTCCCATCGAGGAAAGAAAATGGTACCGTTCACTGGTGAGGCCGTCAATGAAGTGGATCTGCAGGGTGCTTGAAAACCTGCATTTCACTAGCACCTTCTGCTGCGCAGAACTCTGGCGTCACTAACAGGTGAGTGTGGATGTGGACACAAATCCAGGAAAGCAGGGGCTCTGTGAGTTACTTCCTGCTGCAGAACTTCCCTTTGTGGAAAAGGGACCTCACTAAAACGAGGGCTGCTGCCGGCACGTGCGAGTTTTCCCTCAGGGTGCTGGCTACTGAGCATTTCCTCTTATTATCTGTCTCTGGCTCCGGGGTAGAAGCTCGGAAGGAGCAAGGAGGAAGGTCTGGTCACTGCAGGCGCTGGGCTAGAACAGCATCTCCTCCTTGCAGCCGTTCACATCTAGTGACTCAACACATGCACGAATGAATGACATCTCCTCCGTTACCTACTCCAAGCCGAGGAGGAGGCGTAATCTGTAAAACTACATCAGGGAAGTATGGAAGTGTCGACCTCTTCGTTTGCTTAATCAAACCAATGCGAACCGCTGCTGGGCTCGGGAACTACAGTGTCCGCTGGTGCTGGGGATCCCTCCCGCAGCCCCGCATGCGCCAGGCGAGGGCTCTGCGTGCAGCTGCACCTTCACCCCCCGCAGGAGCTTCCGATGGGCTCCAGGAAAGAACTGCAGACCGTCCGCCCCCAGGAGTGTCTCCCTCCTCTTGCTCATGCTATCGGAGACATTATTCTCTGCCCCTTTCTGTTTTCAATTAAACCATCGCTCTGTTGTCCCCTTTTGATGTTTCAGGTCCTTCCTGCTACCACCAGGAACAGGAATGTCTTTTTTGGTGGCTTTCTCTTCACGGATGCTCCCCTCATTGTTAGAGGGGAGAGCAGTAATGCCCCCCTTTGTACTGCGGTTTGAACCCAGGGCCTCGGCACTATGCCACAGCCAGCACATCAGAGCACCGCCCGGCTCCTCTTCCTACTCTCGCTGGAGTTGGGGTGGCACATGAATTCCAGGACTTTCCATTTTGAATCAGAACTTAGCACCCTAGAGAAGAAAGTGCTAATGATCTGGAGAAGCATACCTTAGTATTATTGTGGTTTAATACACTTTGATGAGACTCTACCTTCCTCTCTTACCATTGTTTCCCTGGAAAAATTGTAAGATCAAAAAAGTACACAAAGGACATAACCGCAAGCATCCAGGTAAACATTTATTGGTCAAGGTTGCCAGTGCACAGAATTTCTGACCTTGGTACTGCATTTCCTGTCCTAGACACTGAGCCCAGACCCTGAGATGACATCTGTCCACAATAAAGCCACCTGTGAGACTCAATTTCAGGTAAGCCTTGTCACACAGCCACCTACAGGGCGTTGGGACATAAGCCCAACCACTGCAGGGCCGCTCTATGTCCCCATGATATAATACCTTGATTTTTGTTTAATACGGTACTTAGAACTAAGTATGCCATTTTCTTTAAAATTAATTCCTTGTAATGAAAAACTATCACATCTTCTGGAAGTTAGTTGTCTTCCTTATAGTTGGGAGGGTCTCCACTTTGAGTATTGGAGGAACAAATTTATCTCATATCAACCATCCTTCGACCTTCAAGTTTTGTGCCTCACAGAATGTCTGACTCATGGAGGGGCACTTGGCCTTACAAGTAAATAAGCTATTACTGTCAAGCATGTTTCCCTTTACTAAAAAGTTGGCTTTATGAAGGATGAGTAAGTGGTTCTCGTTAAAACCAATTCTCTTGTCATTAATTCACCATATATGAATATTTCCATAACTGATATTCGAAGCAACACTGCCGAACTTTGATGGACAGAATCTTGTTATAGTTTATGGATTAGTCACTCTTTCAGTTGGGTTTTCACATTCGCACAGGTTTTATGTCTTCTAGGATAAGGAAATTTTAATTCATAAGGGTAAATTACAACACCATTCCCTTTGCTCTCCTTGCAGCCTGCCCCTCTGGGTCACAGCCCGACCGAGTGTCTCTTGAGAACCTGCCTCTCGCTGGGCCTTTGAGTTGGGGGAATCGCCGCGGTGAGCGGTGCTAGTGACTCCCAGACTGCAGCGCTCACCAGCTCCCGGAGAAGCGTGACCTCCCTCATCCCGCCAAGTCTGGCTCCCTGAAGGCTGCCTGGGCTGAGCGTAATTAAATATCTCCATTTCAGAGGTCATTAGCCAAACTACTATTGTGATGATGTCGTATTTGAAATAAGCTTCCCCGACTTTCAGCTAAATCCAGTTTCTCCTTCCCTCAAGCTTCGGTTCAAGTCTCCATCAGGGTCACTGCAGCCTGTATGGCCAGGAGGAGCTGCATGCCGGCCAGGAACACAGTTCAATTCTGCTCAGTCACCCGCTTCTCTACCACTTCCGCGGGCGAGAGCGATTTCCCCGAAATTCCTTTCAGTTGGGAAAGGCAGTAAGTGAGGGGCCTCCAGTGCTTTGCACAGAGTAGAATGATGGTTCTCACCAGTTCAAAATTATCAACATAACCAAATTCTATCAGCAACCACCTTAGAGAGCAAATGAGTTTACACAAGACGGTGGACACCGACCTAGAGAGGACCCATCCTAAGGATTTTCAACTTCTCTCCAGCTCTGCAGGGCAAGACAGGCTCTCGGCAGGTCCCACCTGCTCCTGGGGCAGCTGCCCTCCTGAGGGCTGGGCCCTGTCCAAGGGTTTGCCTGGTGAGAGACAGCTGAAGGTGCTGTCCCCTTCAAACCAGTGCTATGCTCCAGCACCCAAGAAATATCAGCACCAAGAACAGTGAGACCATGGTGATCACAGGCCCAAGGCTCTGACCCAAGAGAACAAGTCAAGCCCGGTTTGCAAAAACTCTTCAGACAAAGACCCTGCCAGAAAATAGGGACTTTTACACTCGCTTCTGCAAACTGGCCAGGGATATATGATGCTCTTTAGAATTAGAAGAGGAAAGCCTGGTAGAAAATACATTATTCTTCAATGAATTTAATTTAAAAATAGCAGCTAACTACTTTTGAGGACTTGTGGTGTAGCAAGAACCATGGATAACTCTAGTTGATACTAAAATGTACATTAGGTCCATTTTACAGATGAGAAAGCTGAGGCCAAAGGGGGTTAAACAGTAGGTCATAAAGTATGTCAGAATGCAGCATCCTTTTGTCAAGAATTCACGGTTCTAAACATGTAAAGATTAAACACAGTTTAAAACATGATTTTAAAATAATGTTTTCATATATTTCAAGAAAACATTCTATATTATGCTCTTAAAAGCGAGAAAGCAAGTTTTTCTACATATTTCCTTAGAAAAACATTTTTTGACAATTTCAAAATATCACTCAGCTCTCTAAAGGCAGCACTCACCTCCGGGAAAATGAGTTTGCAAATACTCTCCGCCAAAGTGTGAAGGTAGACGCGGCCGCGGCTGGCCTCCCTCTGCGGGGCATCCCTGCAGATCGGCCGGGCGGCCCCGCTCTCCAGGCTGCCCGCCGCCTCCGCTGGCCCCCGGGCCGGGGCCGGGCGGGAGAAGGGACACTCCCCGGTGATCTTGAGGTCCTTGAGCTTGGCGCAGAACATGGCGTGGGCGGCCTGGTGTGGGCCGACAGAGCGCGGCCGGGCAGCTCGGAGACGCGGGACAGCAGGCTGTCAGCGGCAGCCACAGAGCGGAAGGTCTCTGCTTAAGGGAACAGGAAAGGTCAGATGCAAAAAAACAAGGACGTACCATCATATACCGTTTTTTAATGAACAATAAAAACATCCTGATGAAGCACCAGCTATGAACAGAGCGGAACTTCTGGGAGAGGGCTTTGATACATGTGCACTTCAGCGTGGTGCCAGAGGAGTCGATTCCTGGACTTCAGCACTCTAACACTTCTCAAATAAAATATTTTCTCGAAAATATCCTTAGCATGAGATACCAGTTTCTGTTTTTATAACCATTCGGTCCAGTCTGATTCCACAAGAGCAGAACGCCACGACTGAAGCCATGTCCACATCTGTTTCATGAATGCTTGTATTACCACATCCCGCCATGCTGTTCTTTCCAAAATACCAGAACACTTATAAACCAACGTCCCTCAAGAATACACAAAGAAAATACACACACACACAAAGTATATCCGGTCAGATCTGAAACTGACTCTTACATGAAAATATTTGATGAAAATGACTTCTGAAAAATATAATATTTATCACTATAAAGAGTAAAATAACTTTAAAATATTATCATAAAAGTTAATTTCAAAAAGTTCTTTGAAAAGTTTTTTCAAAGAACTCCTGATCACTAAGAACATTTCATGGTGCCCGAAGAGATCCCTAGAGCCAAACACGAATGACAGATAAATCAAGAAAGTCTTGCTGGCCAAAACCTCCACTGAAATCACACATATTGCCATTATGGTATATTTTTCCTTTAGTTTTTGTTGGCATCGTGATTATAGATCATTCACACAAGTCCCAACACATTTATTGCCAGTTGTTTGTCACTGGAACTGACAAGTTTGAATTTGGCTCATCAACAATACTAAAAATCCTAATTTGGTGGGTCTACCAACTATTTCCTACTCTTAGAAAATAAAAGACAAAGAGTGTAAAGAATCCACATGCAATAATTCCCTACCATATGCCCAACAGAATCCTGGGAACTCTATATACATTTAATCCTCATAGCAGCCATATGACACATCTGTAATAATAATAATATCTATTATTATCTCCAAAGGTCAAGAGGCTCAAATATTCAGATCATTTTACCTCCTTTGACATGCTAGAAAATAACAGTACCAGTATTCAAATGTAGGTTGTTCCTCTGATTCCTGAAATAATGTGTTTTTTATTATCCCAATTTCATTTAAAGTTGGACCAATGTCTACACAATCAGGCATAGTTTATAAACTAAGATTAGTTTATCTCAAAATATGACCCACAAGTTCATATTAAAAATCAATCAAGAATCAAATTCCCCTGATCATTGGCTCAGGGAATATGAATCATTCAAGGTAGAGTTTCTATTTTAACCTTTAGAACTGGTATTCAATTTTTTTTTGTATATTCTTCAGTGTTACTGTTTTCATATGATGTGTAACCTGTAAATTGTCACGTGTAAGTCATCCAATCAGCTCAGAAAAAATGAACAATTCATTTTCCGAACTGGGGCAAATGAGGGAGCTAAATTCACCACTGGACACACCCCAGGGTGTCAGGACACATTAGGTAAAGAGGGAATTACAAACGCTGTGAGGCTGCCAGTGCGGCTCATTACCTGAAGTTTTACCCCAACCTATGATCACATGAAATGTATGAATTTTCAAGAAGACACAAAGGAAGATCCCAAATATTCAGGAGCAGTAATTCTACTCTGCTCCCGAATAGGATGGGGTGCTGTTTGATTGATCTGTTCAAGCAACGAGATGACACCCGGAAATACACACAGAGCCGGGCCACCACCTCGGGCAGCTGTGTGCGCCGTATCTGCCTGCAGGGACGCAGAGTACGTGCTTCCTTAAACTGGTGATGGCGTTTGAGGGCAGCGCCAGCTGGTTCTTCAGAAACGGTTTGGCCAGTTGGTGAAATGGTAGTAACATAAGGGCAAAACAAATAAATTAGAATAACAACTGCAGTGACAAAGCCTTGGCAGGAAGAGGGGGTCACGTGTTCTCAGGACGGTGGAGAGCTACTTGCTATCCCAAAACTTGTTCAACAGCCTCCAAATACATTGAATGCACTTTTCTGTTTTCCTGGTGAGTGATTAGCTTTGCTGTGGTAAGATCTCGGGTTAACAAGCAGGACACAGTTATTGTTCAGGTGAGGGAAAGCGCCATTATTTAAACTCCAGGATTTAATTAACCATGAACACCTTGTTTACTACATGTAACAAGGTCACATAGACCTGAGGAAACTCTTCTCAGGTACCGGCTGGCCCAGAACGCCCCACTTGCAACCTCAGGCCTTAAAGATCAGATTTCAAAATTAGAATGCAGTTGGGGAGGGGCACTCTAACAAGTCCACATCCTCCATCGTAAGCGCAAATAGCTATATCCAGTGTCTCAGAGCACACCTAGACCCAGACACGTTGATATCTATGACTAAAGAGAGCTAAGCGTTTTAAGATCAAATCACAAAGTTTAGATTTGTAAGAAGCCAAAAGGGAGAGAGAACTGAAAATCACCATGAGGTAAGCAGCTCGCCTCCAACCAACACTTCCACCAGGATGCTTCTGTGTTTGTGCCTGCCCAATGATGGACTGAAACTTCTAAAACTCTGAGTCAAAATAAATCTCTCCTCCTTCAACATGGAGTGTTGGGTATTTTGTCCCCGTGATAAGGAAAGCGACTAAGACAACCACAGTCACAGAAATCCTCTGGGGACTGTAGAGCCAAGTCAAGATAGTAAGTAATATGTTTCTTATGGTTTTGGTTATTAGACCGTAACTATGCCCAGATGGGGTTTTTGGCATTGTACAGGCCCTGTAGGAAGGAGCTGGGGCGTTTTAACTCTCCTATTAAAGTAGTATTTTAAAAAGTAATTTCTGCTTCTCCTTGAAAAGCTAAAACATGGGAAAGCCGACTCCAGTTTACATTACTAGACAGAGCATTCACCTTGCCGGCAGACTAGGTTTGTGCACACACGGAAGCTGTCTGCAAGTATTTCAGAAGACTGGAAGGTACTTATCTCAAATCTCCGTGACCAATGAGCCCAGACTCGTAAGTCTCCCAAAGCAAACAGGTCAAGTCTAAAGGCAGTAACAACTTCAACTCCAGTCATAAAATCCCCCAGGTGTCCCCCTCACCTAGTGGCGCCTGCCTTTCTAAGGCTACATTTCATAAACGTTAACTCTTCATTTAAATAACGTGGACATGATCACCAACCTTCTTCATTGGATCCAGGGGCAATTCTGCAACCGTTTTAAGTTTAGTCTACTCTAAGGAGATAAAGCTAAGACTTAGCATTTGGCGTTTCTCAGTTTTAATATAAAAATGTTTACATAATGTTTTATAACTAATTAATAAACACAATCTTTGAGTACATAAATCTATTACCGCACAAAAAACTCTAGTGTAATAATCAGTGAAATCTGAATATATGCAATTAATACTTCTTCAAATTAAATATCATTGCCAAGAGTGGTGGGTCATGAAAGCCACAATGAAATAGGAGAATGTTTTCAATATTCCTTTCCTGAAATATATAAGACAACTTCTCACAGCTTTTTCTATGAGTTTTTTTCAGTTATATTGCTAAAATAATTCCTTCCTGGTAGGCATTTAAGAAGATACTTCTTGAAAGTACTCATTATTGTGAGATAAATAAGAAATGTGACTCCTTTCGCCTCATAAAATCCATTTTGTTTTCATCTATTTTCAAATAAAAACGATTTATTTCTACACTGCGATTGGCTCAGCTGAACCTCTATGCAGGAGAGTGATGTCAGTACAAACTGGAGGTCACTGGACATCCACCACCCCAATATCCCCCCACTCAGGCCGACTACATGCCTACCTACTGTTATTTATGGCAGTTTTCCTTTCTTTTTTCCCAGGTCTTCATGTTTGGGATGCTCAAACCTTTCTTAAAAATGTCTTCCCATAAAGCTACCTTCATTTCTTTTCCTTTGAGTCCAGATCTACAAAAACTGTTGCCCAATCTTCATTAAAATTCAGCCTGTGTTTTAACATCTATTAGGTGGCAAATGGAGTTAGAACTGAATCAAAATCGAAGGTCAAGTTCAGTGTGGACCTTGTGAGGAAATTTGACTCGGTTCTTGCCCAATTTGGTTTGCGGCCAGAATCATGGAAAGAACTAAGTTTGTGAACGGAGGTACCACTGTATACCATGCTATATCAGAACGCCTCTAGCATATTTGAAGCAAATGTGCAAATACAACAAAAAGCTGACTTACGGAACCACTATGGTCACATCTTATCTATAAAGTTGATTGTGATTTAGGTAATACAACCTGATAAAATTTTTGAGATGAAAATAAATTCCTGATTTTTCAACAACTGGACCGATGAATACATTACATGTAAGTGACATAATGAAATGGAGATTACAAACATCACAGCTTCTCCATTTCCTCTTCTTTTAAGTTTCGTTTAGGCAGGAAGGCTGCAAAGTATAATATTTACATCCCTAATGTCTTGTCCACAAATGAAAACACAGAATAGGCACACGCTTGCTTATGTACACTTACTTTTTTCTCTTTCTGCAAAGGCGATTTTTTAATTGTCTCAGAAGAGTGTGTGTGTATGTGTGTGTGTGTTTGTGTGTCCATAGGGACTTCCAGGTTTAAGGGTCAAGAACAAGGTGTTCTTGGCAGCCAAGCCGGGAGGCAATGGAGTTAGCATCCTTTGAGAAGCTTAGGCTGTCGGACCAGATGGTGCCCTGCGTGCCCTAGCTGCTCGACCCGAGTCAAGGCCTTAACAGAACTTCTGAACTTCCTCCACTTTAAAATATGAATACTAATAGCAACAATCTCAAGACTGTGACACGAAATTATATCCAGTGTTAACACTGTTATCTACTTACTTTCTCAAGTTTACTTACATTGTAGAGAGGTTTGGCTGATAGGGAGAAATGAGATACTAACTGCCATGTTCATTTTAGGGTATTTGTTAAATCACTCAGATTATACATAATAGAAAAGCACAGTCTCCCACCAGTACATTTTGACTATTACAAGTACTACTTAGTGTACTATTTAGTAGCAATGTGGCACAGGACAAGTTTTTATGTTCACTCAGCTTCTGTTATCTCACCCGTAAAATGATAAAGTAGCGAAGAAATGGGGTTTAATTAAGGATTAGTAAAAATAAGTATAAAGTGCTTGTTTGGACTAGCACCCATAAATCCATTATTTTAAAAGAAAATAAAGGTGTTGGAGATTTAGCTCAATGGTTAGAGTGCTTGCCTAACAAGTTCAAGGCCCTAAGTTTGATCTCCAGCACCTCCCCCCAGGAAAGAAAAGAAAAAGTCTAGTCTTGGGTTCAAGTTTTAAGTCATTTGTTGCTTCACAAAAGTATGATATCTCTTCTACTGCTTATCTGGGTGACCTCTTACAACACAGATAAAATGATCAGCAGGTAGTTGATAACTTTAGAGCAGCCCACACAATACATGCTCTGGGGACACACAACCAAATGTAAGTGTTCACTGCACTCTACCTGAGAGTCACGCCGACGGAAGTTATGAAATTCAGTAAATGATGAGCAAGTTTATCATACCCACTCACAAAGCTCCAATAATGTTTTACATCTATGAAACATCTTCTAGTACTTCTCAAAGTCTAGGTAAGGGAATGCTAATATATATCAAGTGCTTGGTACTCTGCAAATAAAACAATTTCAATTTGAAGAACATTAATAAGTATCAAGAAAGTAATATCTATGCCAGTAGTTAGGGTTCCTTTTATTGAATGACAATACAATAGAGTTTACAGCCCAGAACAGGAAGATTTTATTTTGGTTTTATCCTATATAATCTTCTTAACCAATAATCTGAAGGCCAAGTTCATTTAATAAAATAGTAGAATATAAAAATGGTGACATAATGCTTGTAGACTCTGTTCAGTTCATCACACCAAAACTGACAGAAATCAAAGAAGTCTGATGCCACCAGAGAACACACTATTTTCTGTACATCTACATTACTTCCAATGGGAAAAGAAAAGTCTCCCAATGACCAAGCTTAAATAGAAGTTCTGTTTTGTCTGATTTTCTTTTACTAGAAAGTTAGACATGAAAAATATTAGTATTTGTTATACAAAGTACCTTGTCTCTAACCATTGCTATTATAAGTTAACTGTTCCCGATACTGATTGAGCATTAACACCATTATCTACATACTTTCTCAAGTTTACTTATGTTGTAGAGAGGTTTGGTTGATAGGGAGAAATGAGATGCTAATTGCCATGTTCATTTTAGGGTATTTGTGAAATCACTCAGAATCCAATTAAAATGGGATGTAGGGGTTCCTGAAACAGGCGAAGTGGACTCCAAGGTAGAGCGCCGTACCTGGGGAGCATTTTGGTTAACACTTTGAACAACTGGGACCTTGTCCTATCTGAAAAAAAAGATTCTAGATGAATAAAAGACAACAGTGATGCACCTGGTTCTTCCAATCCAGCTCTTGGAATTGTCCCCAAACTCTTGACAAAAAAGACCACAGAATAGGAGAACAATGAAAATGTGACTTCCGTGCACCATTGGATGGAACTTTGCTAAACTTAATTATGAAAAAAATCAATCAAGAAGAGTAGACCTGTCACAGTGGGACAACGCAGGCAGGGCAGGAACTTAGCATGAGTCAGAGGGTGGTTCTCTGGAGGCTGCTGGTGGCTCCACCATGTTGCCCAAGCAAAACCGAAACTTGCAATCCTCCTGCCTCAGCCTGCCAGAGTGCTAGGATTACAGGCACACACCATCACATCCAACTTCACAACCTTATTTTTAAATGTCTTCTGCCCTCTACTTGATTCGAAATACAGAAAATTAAAGTTACTGTTCACAGTAAAACCCAGTTTTCTCTCTTATTTCAGTATTTCTTACATAAATGTCAAAAACAGGCAGTTACATAATCGGTTAAGAGCTGGAATAGAGAGGAGAGATTATTTATTGCAATCCTTTCCACTCGCAGATGGCAGAAGTCCAGATTTTAGGGACTTGGCACAACCCCAAAGCTGATGAGGTATAGAGCTGAGAAAGGGACTCAGATGGTTTGACCAGCACTCACCCGAATATATCTGATCCCTTCCTCAGCTTTTGTGGACCCTCAAACACTCCAGGGACTGCTCTGAAAAAAATTCACATTTATTTTATTTTTCTAATTTTCTTTGCATTGCTGAAGATTGAAGCCAGGGCCCTGCACATGCTAGGCAAGTGTGCTGCAGCTACAGCTCCCACTTAGATCTTTTAAATTCCACATGTAACTAGTTGTTTTGTTTATTTTTATTTTTACCAAGAACATGTATTGGTACATTGTATACATGACGATCATAATCAACATGGCTATTTTGTAGCTGTACATGATATATCTTGGTTTTCTCCCCTCTTCCCCTCCCCTCCCTTCCATTCCCCCACCCTTCTGTATTTGCAACAAGTTTATTTATACTTTTCCATATTTTTTCCCTTTCATCTTACTTTCCTTTTAACCTTCCTTCTTTATCCCCCTTTTCCCTATCTAGTTCTTCTCTCTTTGAATACTTTTTTTTTTACATAGTATCTATTATATCCCTTTGTCCTTATTTACCCTTATGGTTTCTCATATCAGACAAACAATTTGATGTGTACTCATGAGTGTCTGATTTATTTCACTTAAAAGTATGTACTCAAGGTGAATCCATTTTCCTACAAATGTCTCCAGTTTATCCTTCTTTATGGCAGAGTAGTACTTCATTGTGTAGAAAAACCACATCTTCTTTAGCCATTCATTAGTTGTTGGGCATTTAGGTTGTTTCCAAGACTTAGCTATTACAAATTGTGCTGCTATGAACATGGTTGTGCATATATCACTGTGATATGATGATTTTAATTCTTCTAGGAAGATACCCAGCAGAGGAATAGCTGGGTCAAATGGAACCTCTAGTGTAGTTTTCTGAGGAATCTCCACACTGATTTCCACAGTGGTTGGACCAGTCTACATTCCCACCAACAGTGGAGGAGGGTTCCTTTTTCCCCGCAGCCCCACCAGCACTTGTTAGTGGTTGATTTCTTGATAATAGCTATTCTTTCTGGAGTGGTATCTTAGTGTTGTTTTGATCTGCATCTCTCAAATGACCAATGATGTTCAACATTTTTACATATATTTATTTGCTATTTTTATTTCTTCATCTGAGAAATGTTTATTCATTTCAGATGCCCATTTTTGGATTGGGTCTTTAAATTTGGGGGGGTTGATTTTTTTTTAGTTCTTTATATATTCTAGATGTTCTACCTTTGTCTGAGGGACAGCTGGCAAAAATTTTCTCCCAGTCTGTGATTTTTTGCCACACTCTATTAGTAATTTCTTTTGCTGTGCAAAAGCCTGTTAATAGGATGTGGTCCCAAGCATTGATTCTTTGTATTGTTTCCCATGCAGACTGGGTTCTGTTCATAAATTTTTTCCCTACACCTATGTCTTCAAGAGTTCTTCCTAGTCTATCTTCCAGTAGCTTTAGTGTTTCTGTTTTACTGTTTAGATCTTTGATCCACTTTGATTTTCGCTTAGTACATGATGAGAGACACGTATCTAGTTTTAATTTTCAGTATGTGGTAAGCCAATTTTTCTAGCACCTTTTATTAAAGAGGCTATCTTTCGTCCAGTGAGAGTGTTTGGATCCTTTGTCAAAGATGAGGTATTTGAGTGTGTTTGGAGTTATTTCTGCATCTTCTACCCTATTCCATTGGTCCTTGGGTCTGTCTTCGTGCCAGTATCATGCTGTTTTTATCACAGAAGCTTTATAATATAATTTCAAGTTGGGGACTGTGATGCCTCCTGCCTTATTCCTGTTGCCCAGAATTGATCATCTGAATAGATGAAGAAAAAGCATTTGATAAAATCCAACACCCATTCATGATAAAAACCCTATAGAAATTAGGAATAGACGGTCTATATCTAAATCTGATAAAAGCCATCTATGACAAACCAATGGCCAACATCATACTACATGGTCAGAAACTTGAAGCTTTCACACTAAAATCTGGAACAAGACAAGGCTGTCCATTATCACCACTATTATTCAGTATAGTTCTAGAAACATTAGCCAGAGCAATCAGGCAAGAGAAAGAAATGAAAGGAATAAAGATAGGAAAGGAAGAAGTTAAACTCTCATTATTTGCAGATGACATGATACTCTACATAGAAGATCCCAAGTATTCCACCAAAAAACTTCTAGATTTAATAACTAAATTCAGTTATGTAGCTGGATACAAAGTTAACACTCAAAAGTCAATAGCATTCCTATATGCCAATAACAAACTCACTGAGAAAGAAATAACAGAAGTTATTCCTTTCACAATGGCATCCAAAAAAATGAAATACTTAGGAATCTATCTAACAAAACAAGTAAAAGATCTTTTCATTGAAAACTACAGTACTCTAAAAAAGGAAATCGAAAGAGATTTCAGACAATGGAAAGATATCCCATGTTTGTGGGTAGGAAGAACCAACATAGTGATAATGGCCATACTTCCTCAATTACTATACAGATTTACTCCAATTCCAATCAAAATACCAATAACATACTTCACAGAATTAGAAAAGGCAATCATGAAATTTATCTGGAACCAGAAGAGACCAAGAATAGCAAAAACAAGTTTTGAAAGTTATTATAAATACTTTGTCTCAGTCCCAACAGAGGGTTGCCTTTCATCTACAAATCACGCTAATATTACTATACATTCTAAAATCGCTTTGGCTGCCTACAGTTTCTTAAATATTCTTCCAGATTCTTTTCCTTGTGATTCTCATCATTTTTGCACTTTCTTAAAAGTGATCTAGTTCCTTTTGATTCTTGAAACACATTTTCTAAATAGCCATTCTCATCATCCTGTCTCTGTCTCTTCACCAAAAGTTAGGTACGTTTCCAGCCTTCACTTAGCAGGCAACGCAGATCAAAGTTTATCCAAGCTGGGGCCAGTAACTTATATTCTGCTGAAATTAAGAGTCAGAACAATTGATTCCCACTCATCTGGAAGGAACATGCAAATAGTTTAGACAGGTTACATCATTTATCTCATTCCTTTTCTCTTGGGACTTCCTATGTGAAGACACAAACACACATATGTACATGGCACACAACATGAGAAGAAAACAGTTTAAAGTTTTTCTATGTTTTCCTTTTCTACATTATTAGCATTAGCTGTGGGGTGTTTGTTTGTTTGTTTCTTTTGTTCTTACTTTGTTTGGAGGGATGAGATCTGACTGTACGTAACAGTTTAGCTTGCTGAAAAGCCAAAAACGCTTGTGAAATTTCTTACCATTCTTTTACATCTTGGCTGTGAACTGGCCCAGATGAAAGGTCCTACATGCTTTCACGGTTGACTGCTTTATGGGAAGTAGCTGATGCATATTCCGCATTGAGCGTTCAACAAATTCAACTAATATCAACAAATTATATTGATATTACATTATTAACTCTGAATAATATATAAGACAAACACAGGCAAGAAAAACTGTAAGATACAAGTCAGATGAAGCTAAGTGAGAGTCTATAAAATATAGTGTTTCTTGGAAACAAATCATAAAGCATGCTGTTAATAAGTTTATTTTTTATCCAGGCAAAACTTATTCAGCTTCTGGAAGTGATAATTTTCCTTTAATTACATTCAAAGTCTAATACGAATCACACACAAGACACATTGAATTTTCTTAAATAGCTATAATAAAAAATGGAGACTAGGTAAAAACAGAACTGCCAACATTAGTGAGAGATATCTCCATTAGGCAGTGGCAACAAAGAGAAGATGGGGAAGATCCCTTGGAATGTACAGAATTTGAGCTCATTTTTGAAAACGACTATGGCTGGGACATAAAGGATTTGGCCAAAGAGCTTGCTGTAGAGGGAGCCAAGCACGGCAAGGAATGAAGGAAGTTGTGGGAAAGAGGCAGGAAAGGATCATGCTAGAGATATTACAAAATTAGAGTTGGCGTGATGTGGCAGCTCACTAGCTCTGAGAAGCAAGTGACTCTGAGGTTTTGCCTGGAATGATAACTATGGCATTAATAGAAAGAGGGTAACCAAAGTAGCCGGTGATCCACAGTGGGGCTGAAGGTTTTCTTGCACCCAGGAATTGGTTCTTAAGTGTTAGCACAACATGTAGGAGGCATACATTCGTGTACTGGAGTCTTTAATTCAGCAGCATATAAAAGACTAGAAATAAGAATTTGCTGGCCTTCACAAGAGGCTGCCAGTAAATACATAGAGGACAGCATTTGACTTTTAGATTAGAAAGAAATGTGCGACTGGTAAGAGAGAAACTTGACTAACATTAGTAGGCAGAACATGAAAAGAAATAAGGAGTTATGTTGAGTATAGTGATGTGACAATCAAGTTAAGACCAATGGACTGAGGAACAGCAAGTTCGAAAAAATACTCTGAGGGTAGGAGATTTTTTTTTCCATCTCTACTAATGACTTTCTGAAAACAGTAAAACTATACAGTGCACAAAGTTAGCTCCAACAATGTCATAGTACAAGATCTGCTGTTTTTGCTTAAGTTATAGAAAATCATAAGACACTCCCGCTCCAATGATAAGAATGAGAACAAGCCAGACAAACTACAAAACCAGTTTCAAAAAATCAATTGAAACTGTCATGAAAACCTACGCGAAAGTCACACTGCAGGGTGAGCATTCCCCCACGTGGGCAGGAACCAAGCACGCGCCATCTCGCCCCTTCCCGCCAGCACTGTACTCAGCAAGGACCTCACCACTGCTGCAAGCTAAGAAAAGAAATGCGGGCAAACTGACTGCTTGTTTGTGATATAAATATATTGCCATGCGTGCAGGAATTCCAAGGAATCTGCAACCACTAGAAAGAATAAGAAAACTCAGCAGGATTTCAGGATGAACAGCAAGTTCATTGTAATTTCTGCAGTAATAGCAAACATTAGGAACGATGATTTCAAAATGTCAACAGGTGTAAAGCACTTAGGAAAAATCTAACCAAAAGTTTGCAAGATTGTTACACTGAACGTTACAAACACTGGTGAGATAAATTAGGCACGGTTCAATAAATGGAGACATAAAGCATGTTAAAAATCATGAAGGCATCAATTTTCCCTAAACCAGTACATGCGTTCGATGTTACCAAACTTAGCTCTTCGGTAGAAATTGAGAAAATCATGGTGAAATGAAAAGGACACAAAATAGCCAGATCAATATTAAAGAGGATGAACAACAGAGATGAACTCAGACATCTGATTTAAAACTTACAGTAAAGCAACAGTAACCAAGAGAGGTTTGGAGCTGGAACACTGGCACACGCCTGTGGTCGCAGCAACTTGGGAAGCTGAGGCAGGAATACTGATTCGTAGTCACTGACCAACTATCATTTGGTAGGAATAGCTAATCTAAAGAGTCCTAGACAGATAGACTGTGACAGCAGACAGCTACAATTAATTCCCACATGCGCTGAACCAGGTCTGATGTCCCAGTAAAAAGAACTAAACCCATTTGAATCTGGGGTGATTTAGACAGATAACCAAGGCCACAACATACTGATGAGAAAAAGTGGTCTGATGATTCTCGGGAATGAAGAAAACTAACAGGCAAAGTATGAAGAAACATCACTTTTCAGGACCTGTTTGGCTTTCTTTTGGTGTCTCTCTTCCTGTTTGGGCACCACATTTTTGTACACCCCACCTATTTGGGTGTCTTACCTATCCCCCACAGGCTGGGCCTTTCCATTTCCTTTTACTCTTGACTTTAAAAGTCTCTGTGCTTCCATTTGACCCAGTTATTCCTCTTCTTGGTATCTTCCTGGAAGAATTAAAAGCATCATACCACAGCAAAATACGCATAACCTTGTTTATAGCAGCACAATTTGTAACAGCTAAATCCTGGAAACAGATCAAATGCTCAGCAACTGAAGAATGGATAATGAAGACGTGGGTTTTTTTAGTATGAGGGAGTACTACTCTGCCATAAAAAGAATAAACTTGAGACATTTCCAGATACATAGATACATCTTGAGAAGATACTCTTAAGTGAAACATATTGACACACATGAGTACATACCTCATTGTTTCTCTGGCATGAGAAACTGTAAGTGGAAATAAGGATGAAAATGTATAATAGACACAGTGAAAAAGAAAGAAAATATTCAAATGGGAAGGGGAGCTAGGGAGGGGGAAGGGGAAAAGGAAGGAAGGGAAAAGGGAAAGAAACAAAAAAGAGAAAAAAATGAATGGAAAAGTGTAAATAAAGCTGTTGTAAACATGGAGGAGAAGAGGAGTTGAAGGGGGGAGGGGAAAATAAACCAAGATATATCATGTACAGGTACAAAGTAACTTTGATGAACACAATTATTATGTGTATCTAAAATGTACCAATAAGTCTTCTTGGTTCAATAAAAAAAATAAATTGCAAATGGAATCAGAGGCAGGAAGATTGAGAGAGGCCAGGCTGAGAATTTAGTGAGACCGTATCTCAAGATGAAAAGGAGATGCCAGGAAGGGCACCGCTCTGTGGCAGCACGCTTGCCTCACATGCATGAGGCCCGGCTTCCATCACTAGCACTGTGGGGAAAAGACTATGTCTAAACACCTTGCTCTTAACTGAAGGCAAAAGTCAACACAATGAAAGTCACTTTGGCCACCGGGAAAGCAAGGTTGGCCCACTTCTCTGAACAGAAGCTATCTCGTAGAATCCTAGAGACACGATCCAAAAGATCTCATTCACCCAAAGAGCTTAGAACCTGGGGCAGAGTCAGGGGACAGACATTGTGCGGAGGGTGCTGTGGTGACACTCTCCCGCAGGGGACATTCTTGCTCTGGTCCAGCCAGCAGGTGACCAAAGGTGGCCACCAGTTTAGGCCAAAGTGAACTCATAGCTCCAAAGGGAGGAGGAAAAAGAGGAGACAAGAAAGTGAGCAATTTCAGTCGGGACAACTTGTTCTCCAAGCAAAATACAAACTCTTATCAAGAAATATCACAGCTCTCCACATGCTCCAGCTGAATGTTTTCAACATAATAGCGAGAGCTTAAGAACTGCCCCAAGCCAGCCGCCACAGAAAGGAACCAGAAATAGACGCTGTGACATATTAAATTGTTATTTGGAGTAGTGGTGGTCAGGGAGGAATGTTACTTATAATTACTGTCTGCAAATATTTTAAACATGAAAAAATGGAATTTTGCCTTAAGAGTTTTTACTAAGAAGTTTGCCTTCTGCTGATCACATTTGCAAGTGTTTGGTGCAAATCCACTGTGAGAATATCTTGTTTCAAATCTTGACTTCCAACAATGACAGTTTTATTGTGTTCACCCAAATATACTTCCATGCTACACTTACAACCTTCTGAATACTTCTCACATAGTGCTACCTAAGGCTTATGCTACCTAAGAAATATGCGTCTTAGAAGCTCATATTAAATTAATAGTCTCTGGAACTTCCTTGTCGTAGGTTTTATTTACTTAACACAGTAGTGTCCCATTGTCCGTGCGCACATCCCAAGATACTCTACAGATGTCTGAAGCTGCAGATACTACCAAACCCCATAAAGAACATGTTATTTTTCCCACATATACATACTTATGGTAAAGTTTAACTTACAAATTAAGCACAGTATGAGATTGGCAGCAATAACTAATAATATTCATAGAACACTTTTAGCAATATTTTTCCATTAAAAAGCTTTTAAAACTTTAGAATTGTTTAGTCCTGAAATTTTCCACTTAAGACTTTCAGAACACAATTGACTGCAGTTAACTGAAACCACAGAAACCAAAATAATGAATTAAGAAGGATAATTATAAAATAAACCACATGTCATTTAACTACCTCGACAGATCCAAAGCTGCAAAATGGGACAGACGGTTGAGATTAAACAGCTAAAGTGCCAATAAATACACATAAATAGATGACAGATAGGTAATAGATAGATGGGCAGGTAGATAGACTTCTCTAGTAACCACACAAGAATTAAAGTCATAGGAGTCTCAAATTCAAGGATAAAAACACTCCACCCTAAGATATACACTGAAACTTTGTGTCCCCTGCCAGTTTCATCTGCCGATGGTATTTGGAGGCAGGGCCTTTGGAACATAGCCAGGTCAGGAATGTACAGCCTCCTGCAAGGAATTAACGCCCCAGAAGCCAGAGAATTCCTTTGTGCTTTACACCACATGAGCACACAGCGAGAAGACGGTGTGTGGGGATGCAGACCCTCCACAGCCGCTGAGTCTGCCTGCCCTTGATCTTGGACTTCCCCGACACAGCTTCCGTTCTTTGTAATTCTATGTAATTTGTCTTGGCAGCCAGAAGGAACTAAGACACAAGGAAAGGATACTAGGAAACGCCCTAGTTAAGTCTAGAAATGCATATCAAACTAAATTCTTTGAACTGGTTTATAAAGGCCTAATTAAAATCAATGTGTATGCCACATTTCCTTTCCACAAAACCCTAAAAAGCATAATATGGTTCCATGCTGCATAATAAAGCAAAGAGTCAGAGTCAGCCTGACGTCTTGGTTCTGTTGCAATTAAATTCCTTTCTATCTTAAATTCTCTGCACACAATCTCATTGCCCCCAACAGCACACACTTCTACTGAGTGCTTATGACACAGATGACACTTCCGTTGGGTATCTGAGCGAAGAACGGAGACACAAATGAAAACGGCACCTCCTCCTGCATAGCATCAGCCCTCCGGAGCAAGCCGGCGACACTTACTGACGGGGCTGCGTGAAAGGTGAGACCAGGAAGTCCAGAGCAATCTCCTGAGAAGCGGAGCTGCTTGTGGGCTTGAGCAAGAGGGCTGCTTGGCCTCCCAAGACTGAGCAAGGGAAAATAAAAGCCGAAATGGAGGAGAAGGAAGTGGCGGCCACGCTTCTCACACTCATAGGCCCAGCGACTCGGGAAGCTGAGGGAAGAGGATCGCTGGAGCCCAGGAGTTCAAGGCCACCCTGAGCAACGACCAGCCACAGGGGCCCGTCTCTTCGTACTTCAAACTGTGGCTTGCAGCGCTCCATGTTATCCTTTTGCGTGCAAGCACACACACACACACACACACACACACACATGCACACACACATGCTCCCCGTACAGGCCAACATCCTGGGCTTCTTTTAAAATCTCAACCCAAAGCTGGGTGTGACGGCACACACCTGGAATCCCAGCCCTGGGAGGCTGAGGCAGGAGGACCACAAATTTGAGCCCAGCCTCAGCAACTTCCTGAGGACTTGTCTCAAAATTTAAAAAAACAACTCATGATGTAGCGCCAAGAGAATGACCTGGTTTCAATCCCCAGTTTCTACAATAATAATAACAATAATAATAATAATAATACTCCCAATAAAGCCCTGTCTTCCCCGGGATGTTTTTCTCACCTTTCCATCCCACAGAACTGTCTTGTCTCCTAAATTCTTCAGAACTATTAAAACTGTCCCCACATATCGAGCTCATGATTAAGTGCCGACACATAACATTTGGAACCCGTTTCTTGCTTATGTTATCTGCCATGTGCAGACTTTAAACTCCTTCGATTCAAGGACTGTGTTATAAACTCTGCTCCTGTCTCCCCCACCGACAAGCATAATCCATAATAAACTTTATGGTGAGAACTACAAAAGGATGGCTGATCCTCCAAGAAGAGTGTTATAAAGTATGAAAAATAAAATAAACTGAAACTTTTAAGAATTACGAAAACAAAAAGTCTTTTAAATCCTGTAGAGATTGTGAGATCAAGTGGTAATGGTGACATTTTTATCAGACACTGGAAGAGTATGCTGGCTGCTTACAGATGAAGAAATTCGAATGACAGCACCTCATTGGCAGGCCTGACTACTCTACTGCTCTTTCCTCTCTCTTCCTCCAGAAAATAATATCCATTCCATAAAATAGGGAAAAAATTAAAATGGCAAATTTAAGCCCAAGGATACAGGATTATATTAAATATTCCAAATGAGTTTAAATCCATTAATTTGGACAAATTATACTACAAAATACCAAAAGCATTTGTGGAAAAATAAGGGAATTGGTAAAAATCATCTTTACAAATATTATGATGAAGAGAAGGGTTGACAGGGAACAGAGAATCCAGTTAGTACCTCAATTTTCAAAACAGAGAAGGCGGATTCCACCCACCAGTCCAGAGAGTCTGCCATTAATTCTGGGCACTATTCCAAAGAGATTCTTAAAAATATGCTATGTAAGCATTCAAAACGTGAAGCGTTGTTACCTTCAAGCCAGTGAGCAGTCACAGAAACATATTATAAACTAACTTAGTGTTGCTTCCTTTTGTTTTAAATAGGGTTACTTAATATCTATTCTGCAGAAAGTGCAAACATATTCCAGCAAAGATTTTTGCAGGTCTGTTGCAGTGTACTCTGGGGCCACCCAAAGGACTGTAAATTAACTCAAAGAAAGTTATTTGACTATGTGATTCCTTCAACAGCCTTCTAGAGAAGATGAGCTCGTGGACTCATCTAAAGCAGGAAGAAGGTGTTTAGGACCATGCTGAACATTGTTCTGGTTCAGCAATCTCACTAAACTTTGGATGAAGACATAATTATACACTGCTCAATTCTTTCAATCCCTCCAAGTTGGGGGAATGGCTAAGCTGTACTACAGAATCAGAATGCCAAACGACTTTGACCTTCTGGAACAATAAACTAACTAAAGATAAAAGTTAAATTGAATTACAGTTTTTCCAAAAGCTCCAAATCAAGTGACCAAATATGAAATTGGGGAAAAGTGTATTTGCAGAAGAATATGCAGAAGAATCGTGTAAGTGAGCAATTAAATATTATAGCATGAATGCAAAAGATAAAAGGTAGATTAGATCTCAGGTTGGTTAACTCCGGAGGAGATAATCCAGTTTATTGAATGACGGTAACACAGTCCTCTAGTTGAGGTCTGAGGATCACACTTTAAAAAAAAAAAATGCATCCAAAGGTGACAATGCCTTTTCATAATGAGATTTACAAGCCACACCAAATAAGGCTGGGTGGAAAGAAGTGAATATTATCTTAGAGGCTGTAAGAGTTGTTATATATAAAGACACTTATAAAAGTCCTCAAAAAAGTAAACTAAGGATATGGGCATTATAGAGATAAATAATACAGCTCATTATAAGGAAACACTCTATCCTCAGAATGGGCCAAATAAAGAAATGTCTACTGTATTCAAGACAAGTCTTGACAAATAATTTCCCAGCACTGTTCATCACCCCTTACACTGAAGGTGGAGCGAAATCAATTTATAGTTGACAGAATGGTACGGTTGCATTACTATGTCAGCTAAATCCCCAGCAAAGACAATGAAGCTGAAATTGGAGAGTCAGATTAGGATGGATTTAGTGGCAAGAAATTTGAGGGTTGGAGCAGAGTTGAAATTGCTCTCAAAGATAAGAAAATACAGAAACATTAGAAAAATGGTGGGATACAGGAAACGAAAATGGGAGGCGAAGGTGTTAAGTGGTGATAGATGAGCAAAACTTTTGGAAGGATAGTAGGTATGAGCAGAAAAAGAACATGAGACTCTCGGGCTTTTCACCTAACTGCTGAGAAGGCCTGGAGTGGGTGAGTTCCAGAGGTCCACAAAGGAAGTAGAGTTGATTAAGGTCAAAGTCAAATACGTGAAAGTCAAAGGTGCGGATATTGAACAAAGTCCAAAATTCTGATGGCAGTTTCCGGAGTAGAAAGGAAAACTGTTACTTCAGACTCTCAAGGAAGGAGGAGCAGCCAAGAGGTTAACACGCACTGGCAATGCGGACGGCCAGCAA